>BRYA01000580.1:0-66011 GCA_030267965.1 Triparma columacea
CACCAAATCCTGATGTCACAAGAACCCCAACCCAAAACAACCACAACAAATTCACAAACACAACAAATACAAACACAAACGTATATACATACACATACACATTTACATACACATATACATACACATATACATACACATAAACATACATGCACACTCATATTTTTCATCCCAATCCCAACCCCAACCCCAATCCCACTCCCACTTCCACTCCCACTCCCAATCCCAACCCCAACAAACACAAAAAAAATCACAAACACAAAAAATTACACAAACCCAAACACAAACGCATACACAAACACACACATAAACACACACATAAACGCATACACACACACATACACATACGCATACACACACACATACACACACGCATACACACATACATACACACACCCATCCCAACAAACACAAACACAAACACAAACACAAACACAAACACAAACACAAATAATCAAGATCCCACTTGAAAAACGGCCGGGTTACCCTGTCTCTCTTCTACTCTCAATTTTTAAATCTTTTCACTCCTCTCAAAAATTGCATTCACCCTCCTTAATTAATCTTTATACACATCTACTACACTTACACACTTACACACATACACTTACACACACTTTACCTTTACACACACCATTCCATCTTATACTCTCCTCTTTTTTACTCTCACTCCTTAATTTCTATCACTCCTACCAATAACGAAACTCATTCTCCTTTAATTCATCTTCATTCACATCTACTACACTTACACACATCATTCCACCTCTTACCCTCCTCTCCTCTACTCTCCCCCCTTAAATCCTCTCTATCCTCTCAACAACTACACCAACCCTCTTTTTATTCCTCTCCTTACACATGTACTATACTTCCATTATACTCACAAACCACATTAACACTTCCACAACTGTTCAAAACCCCATAATTACAAAAAACTATAAAACTGCCACAACTCATCAAAACTCCACACACATCTATAACACTTCCTCAATACTCACAAACCACTTTAACACTTTCACAATACATCAACTTTACTTCTAAAATACTCACAAACCACTTTAAAACTCCCACCCCCACACCAAAAAACCCTAACACTTACACAAAAGTCACAACAAAATCAAATCAAATCATTTTTCCTACAAATAATGCTGCCCCTTTAGTTACTCCCCATCCTCATCCCCATCTTCAATGGGCAGAACGCTGCTTACTTTAGCCTTCCCACTTCCTACCCCTATCATATCTCCACCATCAGGGCCTCCAACACTTGCTCTCCTAATGCTTGCTCTCAAAGCACCTGCTAGACCCCCCTCAGCTTCAGCATCAACACTTGCTCTCCTCACACTCTCTCTCCTTCTAGCATCTCCATCTGGTGGAATAAACTCAACAGGTACTGTAGCTTTTATCGCATCAGTAAACCAGTCTGGTTTCTCCTCTTCCCATTTAGCCCAGTTTGACTCGGTCCATTTCTTAATTTCTCCTTCAATTGATACCCAGTGATGCCTTGAACGCTTCAGAGTTTCAAACTTCAACTTATCACTTTCTCCTTCAAGGAAAAAGGCCTTTGAAAAGTCCTTTGACGTCTGTGTGCTCCAGAAGGTGTGCAAGTACTTCTTCTCAATGTTCCAAAAGAAGACAGCAAAGCATAGACTAGTTATTGGTATGAAATACCTCATAATCAGCGATGCAATAACAATTGCTTTCTCACCAATATAAGGTGAAGCTATATGTATGGACATTGGAAGGCTTCCCATTGTCAACATCAGACCAAACAACCAATACACTCCCCCAATTTCATTAGGATGTCTAAACTGCACAAGTGAAGTGAAATCTACGATGATTTTTACAAGCACTCTGCTAAATATACTAACTAAAATCTCTGCACTGCCCCCCAATGGTATCCAGTACCAAAAGTCTCCCCTTAATATTTTAACTAACAAGTAAAGACCAAGGTCGGCTCCAATGTAGAGAAAGGCCCAACTACCTCCCATCAACCCGAGAAGAACTATTGTTGTACACCTTATGAGAAGCATCCCTGCTGACAAGAGCAATATGGAAATAAACACAACTGATCTCTTGCTTGCTTTTGCAGGTATATAGCCGTAGAAGTCGGGTGCACTTTCTCTCCCAGCAGGGTCTGTGTCCCAGTCGTAACTAATTGATGCTGAGGCAAAGCCTGTTGTAATTGCTGACACTGCAACTGAAAGCCATGCTGAAGTTCCAACACCTTTGTCACTGGTTGATATAGCCATGAGTTGAATGATCACTCCAGGGATGGCCTCAGCAAACATCTCGATAAGCTTCATGACAGTCAACTCAAACATTGGGTTCGTTGCAGCCCCAACCTCCTGCTTTGTCCCAGTTGCTACCCTATAAGCATCAACTGCAGGTTTGTATCCTAGCAAGATTGGAGTCCACTCCCTAAGCACCCTCATCATCCCCAACTTCCTGTTCTGCGCCAAAATACAAAACATCTGAAGCCCAATTGACACTGTCAAACTTGCCAAAGATGCCTGAAAGTACCCATACTTCTTATCATACCAAAACACGCTCGTCACATACACATCAGTCAATAAATCAGTCATGCTTGTGACAGCACCAAAGATAACCCTTGCCTTCAAGCCAATCTTTGAGTTCTTAAATAGATTCACAGCAATTGTCTCAATCATTGGCCTAAACCATTTGTGCTCTCTCATTACTTCTTGTACTTCGGTGTATTGATGGGCCCACTCGTCTACTGCATGCTTTGCCGTTAGTGTTTGCACTGTAACCATCTTCAGTGCACTTCCAATCTCCAAGCCTCTTGCTTCCTCCAAACTCCCAACGTCTCCTTCATGTGTTGCTCTTCTCCTCAATTTGTTCCTGATAATAGCGCACAGCATTGTGTTTATGAACTTGTGCTGCATCTGAACCTCTTTCATCGCTATATTTGCTTTGATGAACGCCTTCACAACCTCATCTTTGCTCCCTCCAACTGGCATCTCCTTGACCCTTAACATCAACTGATCTCCAAACCTCCTGCCATCCTCTTCATTGGCTTCTGAGCTGCTTAAAAGATTATCAAAGTAGATGGCAGCCTGATTACCTTGATTAACCCTAACTCTTGCACTGTTCTTTGCAGCAGCCTTTGAGATCTCCTTTCCCAGCTCCAGCCTTGTGACAATATTTATCTTGGTCTCTTTTTTACCAACCCTGCAAAATCTTACTGCAAAATCTTCTCTTGCTAGAGACTGCAACCCTCTCTCTTTGATTGCTTCACTCATGATAACAAGAGTGCTCTTATCTGCTCTATACAAACGCATCTTTGAGACAAAGGTCACATTAAAGGTTTGCAACGTTGTTTTGATGCTCTCCTTTGCCTTGACCTCTAAATCAAAGTTGTTACCTGCATTTGCAGATTCTCTCACTAAGCCCTTGGTCTGAAGCCTGTCAACATCCCAAAAGTATGCTGCTGCTTCCTCAAACCCTATCCTCAAGGTAACTGAGATCATTCCCCAGCTCTTTCCTCCTCCTTCTGCACCGACAGTTGCTCGAATCATGTCAAACAGTGGTAAGAGGTTTGTGTCGCCCCTCACCTTGAGATCTTTCATCTTCTTGACAATTTCCACCCTCCTTGGCTTATCAATCTCATTAGTCTTATCGAATTTTTTGCGAAGTGAAATCATGGTGCTTGCAAACCCGACAGTTAAGCGGTTCATGATGAAAGTTGGGACAGCTCCTCCAATGTCTACTTTAGCAACACATGATACACGGGTTTGATGACAGCCCCCAGTGTTTGGGAGCTCTTCGAACTTCCATGATATTACGGCTGATGCCTGGACAATGTTGAAACGTAAAGGGTATTCTTTGTTGAGCCTATCAGTGTTTTCATAAACAGTCCAGCAGACCTTTCCATCTTCATTATTCTGCCAAATACCTAATTGCCTAAACTCCCTCTCAGACATTCCTTTTACTCCAATACTTCTTCTGTTTAAGTAGAGCTGTGAGTGGTTGTTGATCTTCTTTGCTACAATTGCTTTATACTTCTTCCCGATCATACTCTTCTTCCCTCTGGAATCTTTTATAAATTCGTATGCAACGCACACTTCAACACTTGCATCAACAACGGTCTCGCACATGCCAACAACAAGACTTTCGTTCTCAAGATGGATAGCTTCCAACTTCACCTTGTCATCTGGAACTGATAATGAATCAACATTCAAGCTCTCCTTCCTACACCTCATGTAGAACTCCTTGCCTCTCTGGATTGCCTTTTTCTCCTCTTCTGTATAAGTTTGCTGCTCATTTTTTATAACTTTGGCAAGCAACTCTCGTGTAATAGAGTCCTTCTCGTCATCACTCATATCAAACTTCTTCCGCAAGTCAATCATGTTGCTTGCATACCCGGTTGACAAGCGCTTCATGATAAAGCTTGGCACAGAGCCCTTGATGTCCACCTTCGAAGCAAATATGACTTTAGTCTGGGGAACGCCACCAGTGGTTGTGATTGCTTCAAACATCCAGGTAGTTCTTCCTGATGCGTGCACAGTTTGAGAGCTCAGAGGGAAGTCTTCATTGAGCATGTCAGTGTCTTTGTACACGGTCCAACATTTCTTTCTTCCCTCCTCTATCTGCCAGGTACAAAAAGCTCTCCACTCCCTGTCAGAGAATCCTCGTACCCCAAGACTCCTCCTGTTCAAATAAAGCTGTGAGTGGCCATTCAATTTCTTTGTTTCGATCGCCTTGTACTTCTTCCCAAGTTTGGCCTGTCTCTGCCTTGAATCCTTAATGAACTCGTATGCCACACACTCTGCAAGTGAAGCATCGATGACAGCCTCACACATCGCGATCACAAGGCTTTCACCATCAAGGTGCCCAGTTTTCAACTTCACCCTGGGATCTGGACACTTCACATCTTTGAAGGTCTTGCTTGCCTTGCATTTCATGTAGAACTCCTTGCCCTCCTTGATTGCCCCCTCCTCCTCATCGGTATAATTTTGTGGCTCGTTCTTTATTATATTTGCGAGGGCCACGAGTGCCTCCATGTCTATCTCGTCGTTGCTCTTGATTTTAGGGTGTTCTTTTGGCACACCGTCCTGAGCAGTGCCTCCGGATGTAGTCAGCCCCTTCTCTCCATTTCCTTGAGGCTCACCATGCCCGATCTCGATGTCGTCGTCCATGTCGCGTACGATATCCTCTTCTTTGTCAAGCCCCCTGTTGCTGCTATCTTCAGTAACAATTCGCTTGTAGTCCTCTGAGTCTGTTCTAGAAAAAGCTTTTGTAAGGGCTGGAGAGCTCGGCTCTTCTGCAGCAGCCCTGAGCGCATCGTTCTCCATCAACAACTTGTCGTTGGTATCTTTGAGGTTCTTAATCTCAACGAGGTGTTCGCTGGCGACCCTTACCGCGGATGCCTTGAGTTTTGCAATTTCTATCCCTCGAGCATTGACGAGGTTCGCTAATCTTTCGATTTCCTCCTCCATCTTTGTAACGTTTACAAAGCTGTCAGGATTCATAGGTACGGTGGAAGCAGTGGTCGTGCGGCCGGTGGACGGCGGCACGACACTAAAATAATTACTGTCCGCAACCAGACCGGCGGCGTCCTCATGACCATTTTCAGAGTCTGCGGTAATTGCGATTATGGCGTTTGTTTGTAAGTCAAAATGAAAAAGAATTCCGCTCGATGATGCATGCGGTCGCCGTAGAAGCGCCCCACGCGAGCGCCACAGACGGAACCCATGCGGTCGCCGGGGACGGATCCCATGCGGTCGCCGGGGACGGATCCCATGCGGTCGCCAGAGACAGATCCCATGCGGTTGCTGCAGACTGGCGTGTACACACGTGCGCCGCGGCTGCCGCCCGTCGAGCTTGGCGCCAAGGGCCAGGCCCTCCGCAAACGCCTCCGCGCGTTCCTCACGCAGGCAGTAAAAAAAACTACAAAGTTTCAACGCGCCCTCCCGCGACTCTCCCGCTCTCCCCTAGAGTATTAAAACGTGTTTTTTCTTCCTCTGCTCTCAACGCACAACTCACCTTGTTCCGCGTCCTCGTGGCATTTTTTGATGTCTGCAGTAATGGCGATGATGGAATTTGTTAGTCAACATGAAAAGATTTCCATGCGTGCTCCTCATTTCTGTGTAGCATATCAAGCGCCCCACGCGGTCGCCGCAGAAGCATCCCATGCGGTCGCCGCAGACGGAACCCACGCGGTCGCCGGGGACGGATCCCATGCGGTCGCGGCAGACCGGCGCGCGTTTCAGTGTAGAATATCAAGGGTCTCCCCCCCTACAACCCCCTGAAATGAACTTACCTCGGTCTTGTCCAGCGTCCTCTTGAGAGCTTTTAGATTTAGCGACTGCGAAGGGGACAACATTGTTGCAAAAGTGAGAACAAATTACAAAGTTTCAACGCGCCCTCCCGCGACTCTCCCGCTCTCCCCTAGAGTATTAAAATGAATTTTCTTATCCGGCTCTCAACGCACAACTCACCTCGTCCGGCGTCCTTGTGAGACATTTCAGTTGCTGCAGAGGAAACGACAAAGAGGGGAAAAGTGAGCAAAAGTGGCAAACTTCATCTTGTCCTCCCACACATCTCCCGCCCTCTCCTCAAGTATAAAGATATTCTCTTTCTCCTCGAGCACTCGACGCTCACTCACCTCGTCTGGCTTCCCCATGATCATTTTCAGTTTCTGCGGGTGTGGAAATGTTGATGTTTTTTAGCTTTTTGAAATCATTTCAACAGGATTCTCAACGACCTTTCTTTTTTTACTCCTTCCCATCTCACCCCCTACGCGTACTTACCTCCTCCGACGTCTCCATGGAGCCTATCAATATCAGCAGTTGCCCCAAGGTTGACAGCATAGTCATTTGCAGACTTGACGACATCAGCGGCAGCCTCGGCAGCAATGTCACGGTGTTCCACCGCCTCGACGACAACGACATCGTCGACAGCATGACCGACAACGGCAGACTGATCCGCGGCGGAATCAGCGGCTGCTGCAACGAGGACAGCAAGGTCAGTTGCAGCACTGACAATGTCAGCAGTTGTGCCATCGTGCGCAGTGCCCTTGACGAAGGCAACAAGGTCGTTGGCTGCCGCTGCTGTAGATGCAAGATCGGCAGTATGTTGAGCCCTTGTTGCCCTTAAGTTGGCCTTCAATCCAGCTATCTCCTCATCCCTCTGCTTCAGGAGAATTGTGAAATCCATCTCACTGTCGGTCATCAGCCTGCGAAAGCGTGAGGGGGAAATTTTGTTTTCACGACGAAGATGATGGGTGAGCCGCGACGAATAATATTTTCGCACATACATCGCCGCGCAATATCCTTTAATTGCTCAGGAGTCCAAATCCCCATGGACATTGGGCCAAGCTGTTGTGCCTCTCCTCCTTCCTCCCCTCGCCCCCGTATCCTCCCTCCCCAACAATCCGTCCTCCGCCCTCGCCTTATACAACCCTCACCTTGTTTCGTCCCTGTAAACTCCACTTCTTCTCACAAGTCCCGAGGTTGGCCAGAGAGAAGATTACTGGGCTTGGAGCGAGGGCGACTATATCAACAGTAGACTTAGTTATTCAAATAGCACTTTTGCTCCCAACAGGTAGGTTGCGTTCGATTCTGGTGTAGGATAGCTAAAGAGCTCAACAGATTGGAATATTCTGATCAAATTCCCCATTTACTTTTGTTGACAGAAGAATGAGGAGCCTGTCAAGGTTCCTTCTCTTCCCCTTGTGCATCGCAAGTGTACTCCATCGAGCATCCCTTGTTGCTTCCACGCCCATTCCGTGTAAGGCCAATTTCACCCTTCCCTCTCCCACGCCCCTCCTACATGCTCTGACTCTTTGCTTTGATCCTCCCATGGTCGACGTTGATGTCGACACGGAGCTTCTTATTGCTTGTCGATCGTCGCCTTCTGTGCCCTCTATTTCGTTGTGCTACACCATGAGGGAATTCTTTACCAGCAAGGTCTTGCCCCTTGCCTCCACTGTTGGGCCACAGCGCAACCCAACTTCTCCGGGGATTTTGATTGACTCTCCGTACCCCCATACAGCTCGCAGTTATGCAGTCGGACAGCGTCTGTACGTTGACCTCTCCCTTCATCCCGTCGATCCTCTCCTGACTTCCACTGCATGCATCTTCATCAACCTTCAAGAGGAGCCATCTTGGTGCGGCGAGGTGTTAAAGAAAGGGGGTAGCGAGACTATGTACTTGAATCAGAGGCAGACACAAGCTCTCGGCAGGGGGCTGCACGCAATTACTGTTAACGCTGAGAGGAGCGTGTTCTTCAACATGGCAGAGCCATGGGTGGAAATTGTCGACCTAGTCGTGCAAGGGGCGGGCTCTCTAAAAGTGACTCTTTCGTTAAAAGATTACGACGGACGCTGTCCGTGGGTGGTTTGCCTCCTCGTTGATTCCGTCCCCGCTTGCACTTCGTTGGGAGGTGGGCTGAGAGGTGGGGACAGGAAGGAGGAGGTGGTGGTGCTTGAGCTGGAAAATGTGTGCTTTTCGGAATGGGGAGCGCCTGAGGGAGGTTGGGAGGTCAAAGTTACGCCAATGATTTTAGATACGAATAGCACAAAGGCCCTGTGGCTGGGAAAGGAGGTGAGCGTCCGCTCAAGGTCCCTCTCATCACTGAGGTGTAACGTGTTTGCGATGAAATTTGCTCATCAGTCGGCGGAAAATAGTTGGCTGGGGAGGCTTGGTTGCGAGAGGGAAGGGAGGGGGGCTACGTGCTATTTCCGGGCGATGGAATGGGGTCTCTACAGGTAAGCGCGAGGAAACGTTCTATGGGAAGCGTTGGCCCTCAAATCACCTCGCTAGGCGCGCTCTAATCCCTTCGAACGTCCTATTTTCCTCCCCTAACCCAAACAGTCAAAATGGAGAGGACGGAGTGCTCTTGTTCATCCTGAGAAAGCTCATGGGGATTAAGAGGCTGGACGGTCTCAACTTCTTTGAGTTCGGAGCGGAAAATGGTGCCGAGGTGAACACAAGGCTTCTGCGGGAGAGGTACGGGGTCAGGGGGTTGATGGTTGATGATGAATACGAGAATTTGGCCATCAACTTGCGGAGAGCCTCGGTGACGGCGGAGAACATTGGTGACATCATGTCCCTCTGGATCCAGAGGAGGGATTTCGTTTGGAATGAGGCGGGAGGTGGCGACGAAAGCGGGGAACTAATGGAAAAGGTCGCGGTCGATATCATTAGCATTGACATTGACAGGAATGATTATTGGGTTCTCAAGAGCATGCTCGAGGGGGGAGCGTTAAAGGTGGAGGATGTGAGGGTCGTGATTCTTGAGTACAACAGGTGAGTGAAGTGAGGCGGGAGGGTGGCAAGGGGGGGGAGCGGCACAATGTAGCATTATATAGCTTTTTTGCTTTAGGGAGGCGGGAGGGTGGCAGGGGGGGGGAGTGGCACAATTATGTAGCATTATATTGCTTTTTTGCTTTTTTCGCAACTCATTTCACTCCTGCACCCCTTCCCGCAGCCATCTTGAGTCGGACTTGGGTGCAATATCGGTGCCCTACGACCCAAAGAAGAAGTGGGATGGCCGCACATCATTTTTTGGTGCATCTCTGACTGCCTTCGTCGAGCTTCTTGCTCCGTACGGCCTCGTCCTTTACTACTGTGAGAGCCACGGGGTCAATGCTTTCTTTGTGAACAAAAGGTTCGTCGAGGAAGAGCCAGGAGGTGACGCGGACATGCTCTGGCGAAAACCGAACTTTTACGGGCGAGGTTGGCGTTATCCTTCACAAACCAGTGAGGAATGGTTAAGGATGTGAAAAAAAAATTGTTGTTTGTTTGCTTGTTCAAAAATATGTCTCTTTTAAATTGATACACACCGAAGTCACACCCATGTCGGTAGGTCGTAGTCCTTGTTGATGTGTATCCAAATTGAATCAGTGGAGCTTGTGCTTACCTCACACTGGAATATGTCTGGATACTTTCTGATGAAGCTCATGAGTTTGACGGACTTCATCGTGGGAGGGAGTGGGACCTTCTCCTTGAGGTGGGTGAACGAGCTGCCTAGCTTGGGATCGCAGTTCTCAACCAGGGCCTCGACGGTTTTTTGCCAGTAATACTCAATGGGCTCCCACTGCCAGCAGAAGGGGGTAGTTGGCTCTAGCCTGACCTTCCCCTTGTCATATATCCCGACCTGTCTGAGCGACCTCTCCCACTTACTCTCCTTTATCTCCCCCGATCGTAGGGAATATCTCATTCTAATTAATGGGATCCCCTTGATTTCCTTCACCTTCAAAGCAAAGTCCCTAAAGGTCAGTGTTGGCGACACCTCGATGCGCAGGTCGTCGCCCATCTTCCACTGTGAGAGCAAAGGTAGAGCGTGTGTGTCAGATCGGCAGTCAATTTAGGGTGAGCTGATAACAAGAAGTCAGGCAGTTGGAGGGGAGAAGGGGGAATCAGGTGACTGTAGCGTAGTCTCACCTCAAAGTCCTCTCCCCCGTTATCTGCCTCAAATACTGTGAAAGCTTGAACAATTACTATGATCGTCGCGGGAGGAGGGGGGGTGCCAGACGACATTCTTCAAAGGGGTCGAAGAGAGGGGGAGGGAGGGAGGAAATAAGTGTAGGGTCAAGATGTAGAGGTAAAAAAATGCAGCGGATAGTCTCCGCGGCGCGGGGAGGGGGGGGGGAGGGTTGAAAGGGCTAAATTGAGGCTTGAACCAAATTCAGCACCACATCGACTTCTGACTTCTTCCTGAGTGCAATCCCTCAAGGAACTGCAAATCAGCAAAAGGGCTATTTATGGACCGTTCAGTAGTTGTTCCCGTGGCACTGTCGGCTTGTGCCGCCATCGTTGGTACCATCTTGACCCACAAGCTGGTTGAATCTCATAAAGCGTCGAGGAGGTTTGCAAGGGCCAAGGAAGACAGAGAGCGGAGGCAGGCGGCCAAGGCAAAGGCAAAAGAAGGGGACGATGATGCCCCCAAGGGGACACTCCTGGACGATGTCGGAATTCCCAATGTTTACTTGTGGGAGGTGAGGCTTTCGGGTCGGTTGGGAGGGGTGTATTTCCACGACAACCTTTCCAGGGCTACAGCAGGTAGTGAAGTTGTAGTTTTTTCTTCTTTTGTTTGGGCACTTTATGTACCTCTCAGTGTGTGACGTCTCTCCTCTTGATGTGGGACTCGGTCCCGCCTCCTCTCTTGCTGTTCCATCTCATCCTCATCCTTCACCAACCAACCCCCACCCAATCGCAGGTGGAGCACCTTGGAGCTCTTGGTTTTCCTTCCTCCTTTAAGGGAACTAACAAGATGCGCAACAGTGAGATTGCCTACACGGAGTATACAGCCGACTCTCCGGGGAGAGAAAGGTGAGAGTGGCTAGGACAGCAGTGCAATATAAGGGCACTCAACCCTAACAACCATCTCGAACTAACCCCATTCCTTCCGCGCTTGCTAAGGTCCGCATCCCAGGGAGGAGGCTCCGATTACAACAAACTAATATCAGACCGGGAATGCATTATTGCGGACATCAGGCAGGGGCCAGGGTCCCGCTCTACCAGGGCTTACGTTAGGGCAGGCCCTAGGGAGCACCTGCACTTTGACCCCGCAACGACTGTGGCGGCAATCGTCACCTGCGGAGGTCTCTGTCCGGGACTGAACAACGTTATCAGGGAACTAACTAATACGTTGCACTACCTCTACGGGGTGAAGAAGGTCCTAGGCGTTAGGGGTGGTTACGCCGGCTTTTATAACCCTGAGTGGGAGCCCATTGTTCTGACCCCCGAGGCCGTGGCGAACATCCACCATGATGGGGGGACCTTTCTCGGTAGTAGCAGGGGTGGGTTCAAAATGGACGGAACCATTGCCTTCTTGGAGAAGCACAAGATCAACCAGCTGTTTGTCATCGGTGGGGACGGCACCCACAGGGGGGCGTTCAAGATCCACGAGGAGTGCATGGCGAGGAAGATGAACGTCGGGGTCTGTGGGATCCCAAAGACTATCGACAACGACGTCGACCACATCGATAGGAGCTTCGGGTTCAGCAGCGCCGTGCAGGCAGCGCAGAGCGCCATAAGGACGGCCAAGGTGAGGGGGCGAGCGGGGGACGAGGAGAAGCGAAGCGAGAGTCGGAATGGGTGTCAATCGAGTTCTAGTACATGACGGAAGTCGGCGTTTACGCTGACGTCGCTGGTCTTTTCGCCCTTTCAGCCCCCTAACCCTCTGTTGCTTCTCACCCACTTTGACATAGACCGAGGCAATGTGCAACCTTCCCAATGGCATCGGTATCGTGAAGCTCATGGGCCGTTCCGCCGGTTTTGTCGCCGTGCACGCCGCCATGAGCAGTGGGGACGTGGACCTTTGCCTGGTCCCTGAGGTGCCGATTGTCCTGGAGGGGGAGAAGGGGTGCCTCCCCCACTTGATGAGGAGGGTGAAGGAGCAGGGGTACGCCGTGGTGGTCGTAGCGGAGGGGGCAGGGGAGGAGCTCCTGGGGGAGAGCACTGAGGTGGACGCAAGCGGCAACAAGAAGCTGCCCAAGATCGGGGAGTTCCTGAAGGACAAGATTGGGGAGTACTTTGGTAAGCACAGCAAGGAGCCGGCGACGGTCAAGTACGTCGACCCGAGCTACATGATCAGGAGCTGTCCGGCGAACGCCGCCGACTCCCTCTACTGTATGCAGCTGGCCCAGAACGCCGTGCACGGGGTGATGGCCGGGTACACTGGGTTCAGCGTGGGGCTCTGCAACAACAGGATGGTGCTCCTGCCGATCCCGGAGCTGTGCGAAACCAGCCCGAGGACGATGGACTCGCACGGGAGGACGTGGGAGAGGGTGCTGAGCATAACGAGACAGCCCAACACGGCGGGGCCGAAGAAGAAGGGAGAGAAGGCCAAGTACGCTCCAATGCTCAGGTGATGAGAAAGAGAAGAGTTCGGGGGAGGGGGGGAAGGGAGGAGGGGGGGGGGATAATGGCGGATGGGGTCGTAAAAGAAAGTCCTTCGTCAACGACAACAACGAGACGTGAATGATTCGCGTCCGTTTCAATTTATTTTAGTTTTAAGGTATGTAGGCAGTCACCTTAATCTCCACCCGAATCCCTGGCCTCGCCATGTTCGACTCTACGCAGGCCCTCACGCCTTTCCTCTTACTTTCTGGCCCGACCCAATCGTACCACACCTCGTTCATCGCAGCAAAGTCCTCCTTCATGTCCCTGACCCATATCTGGGTGTCGAGGATGTGGTCTTTGGAAGTCCCAGCGTCGGCGAGGAGCTTCTCGATCTTCTGGAGTGTTTGTCTGGTCTGTTCAGCTGTATCGCTGCTCTCAAGAAGCGATATCTCGCCAACTTGGCCCGATAAATAGACAGTGTGTCCATGGACCACGGCAGAGGCTGCGCGAATGTTTGGGAGACCGAGGTAGCGTGCCTTGGGGGGTGGGGGAGGGGCGCGCAAGATTACAGAAAGACCGAGCGTGAAGATACAGCCTGCGACGAAACCGGTGGCCCTGTCAGAGTTCATGGGAGTGAATTGAGGGTTGAAGGGGGGGCAGGGGGGGGAGGGAGGAACAATAAGGATGGTTAATTCTACAGAAACGATGGTGATCTTAAAAAATGAATTTCATGTTTCATTCCTCTCCTCCCCTTACGCGGCATTGCTACCTGCGTGATAACTTGGTTAATTTACAGAAACGATGGTGATCTTAAAAAATGAATTTCATGTTTCATTCCTCTCCTCCCCTTACGCGGCATTGCTACCTGCGTGATAACTCGCTGCGCTTGCCACCTTGGCTCCTACTGGGCACCCTTCAACTAATCCCTTCTCGTCAGTAGACCTGGAGAATAGGGCGACGGCCGTCTTCCCGGCTCTCGGTTTGAAGGTGACGCAGAGATCGAAGGGGATGAGGGAGCAGTCGGTGTGTGGGAAGTGGATTAGCTGCTCGCAGTTTGGGATCTGATACTCGGAGAACGAGTTGAACACCCAGGATACTGCCATTGCCATCTTTGCCCTCGTCGAACCCCAGCACCCCGGAAGTGGCACTTTGCCGTCGGCCTGACCGCTGATATTGGCCCCCCTCGTGTACTTGGGGGGGCCACTCTTGAGGCAATTCCTAATGTCTGCGGGGCTGTCGTACTCTCCTTTGCCAAAGAGGAGGGAGCCCTCGTAGTTGCCTGCGTCGTTGTCGTTGTAGGCGGGGAGCTTGTTGCGGAAGTTGAGGGGCATAAAAAGCCAGTCGGAACTATTTATGCTGCCGAACGAGGACACAATGACGTCGTTTGTGCTAACAAAGCCCCCTCGTGCCTGGGAAGCAGCTGCGTCCTTCTCGCCCTGAACCTTTTTCTCGTCCACTGCGAAGCACGCGATGGTTGGTTTGCTTCCGCAGAGCATGCCGCAGACCACGTTGCATATGACACCCCCGCCGGTCATCCACTTGTACTCTGCTTTTCCAATCGCGTTTGAGGCTTCCTCCTCGATCGTGTGCTTCCTCTTGCAGCTGAGGCTCAGTATTTCCTTGTTGGCGTCGCTCAGCATGCCGAGGATTTGGTAGTAATTGAATCCATCTATTATCACGTGGGAGATTGAGAGAACCACGACAAAAGTGTCTGGGTTTTGACTGTCTGGCAAGACCGACAGGACGCACTGGGAGCACTTGCTCTTGACACTCTTGCTGCCCGGTGGAACCTCGCTCTTGGTATTTGCGACACCCTTGCAAACGCTAACGTAGTCCATGTTGGAGCTCACGCTTGCCCCTCCTTTGTTTCCGTCGTCGAGGAAGCATTTCTCTACTTCAACATCCCCTTCCTTGACACTCGCAGGGTAGTTGAGTTGCACGACCTTGCCACAGCAGCCCTTTTTGATTAATGTTCCGCAGAGCCACGGGTTGGCTTGCAATACCAGCAGGAGTCTGCCCTTAAGGACCTTCCGACCTTCCTCAATCGGTCCTCTGATAAATGTGGTGGTTGTGATGGCCGGTCCCATCATCATTTGCGTGCTTTCCAGTTTCGTTAATCCTTCGCACTCCATGTTTGATGCAACTGTTGCCATAATGTGGTGTGTCCTACCCTAACTGACAGAGTTACTGTTAAAAAGTCTTGATTTTAGGGCGAACTAAATTATTTCGAACTCCGACAGTGAGAAATTAGTCTATTAGGAATGAATTGAGGGTGACAAGGGGGGGGAGGACCGGTAATAATGGATATCTTACGGCAACGATGGTAATCTTAAAAAATGAATTTCACGTTTCATTCCTCTCCTCCCCCTCCCTATTTCTTGAGAACTTCATCGCAGATGAACTCAAAATCAGCTACGTCACATATTCCCCTGTCCCTGAACTCGTACCTCGGGTTCCCGTTCTCGTCCGTGATAACGAGTCCTCCAAGTTGGGTTAAGACTGCCATGTTCTCCTTGCTCGGAGCGAGCTGCGTTTAGAGAGAAGCCCCATGTTTGGTGTTAGAGCTTTTCCCCCTACTCTCTCAGTTCGCCTCTTTTTTTTCTCACCTCCTTCCAGTTCGGTATGCTGATCCCAACCATGTTCTGCAGCCTAAGCGTGGCGAGCTCAAGTGGTCTCCTTCCCCATCCACCTACCACCGGCAGGTCGTCAAACATGTTCTCCCCGTCCTTGATCGCGTTCGTCGGGAAGTATCCCTGCTCCGTGTTGTACTCAAGTGCCCCCTTGATCCAACCCTGCTTCCTGAACGGGTTCCCAAGGTAGCCCCCTATGACGGCAGGGAGGGTAGCCCAGCAACCAAGACCAAAGAGCATCATGAACAGCTTGAAGTAGGGGCTCAGGCGAGAGTCGTCGGGCCTCCAGCCCCGGGACACCCCGAACGTTAGGCCGGCCTTACCAGAAGGGTCCGAGAGGACCGTGACGCCCTCAGGCACCGGTATGAGCGAGGTGATTCTCCTGGCGGCAGGGATGTCAGCATTCAAAATTATGTAGAAGTTTTCAACGCCGAGAGCAGAGAGGGCGGGCTTGTAATGACTGAGACGCTGAAGGTACTCGACGGTGTTGAAGTCGGAGGCATACGTGCCAAAGATTGTGAGGGTGTTGGGGGAAAGGAAAGTGGAGGAGGAAATTGGGGTGGAGTCTAGTGATGGGAGGGTTAGGGAGGAGAAGGGGGATAACGTTGGTTGAATAAGAGCAGTTGTCGTGGTGGAAAGTGTTGTGAGAAGGAGAAGAAGGAGTGAGATGGAGTGAAAAGTCATCGAGGTGGCAGGGTTAATAGCAGATAATAATGATTATAGCAGAATACGAGCAGATTTTAAGCAGATTATAGGAAGATAGTAGATTGTAAGTAAGTCTTGTGTTATTAGGTGGCCTATGAGTAGCAGAAGAAGTGAATGGCGGGGGTAATTTTCTACACAGAGACAATGGCAAAAGAAAATCTGATATAAAGGTAGGGCGGGATAATAATGACAATAATAACCCTTTTCAAGGATTTTACCAGTTGTAGTGTGTCCTATTGTTGATTTTTATCTCCTATTCACGTCCAAGTTCAAAGTTATTTCCCCTCTTCAATCGTGGTCGAGACTGAGTCTTCATTGGGTTTGGATTTTTCTTCTCATAGACTACATGATACTAATTCGGCCATATTTCCAATACTGTTAGTACCATGTTGGGGTTTATATGGGGCAGAGAACCGCCATTGACACCGCAATGACGAATCCTTGAGGGGTCTCATAATCCCTCTCCCGTTCTTTGTCAATCACACCACACTAACCCTCCTGAGCCTGTCAATAATGTAGGAATTCGCAGAGAATCAGTATCAAATAGTTTGCGCATTCAACTCTCTACCGAAAAGACGGGTGAAAAGATCCTCTCCATACCTACTATGAGTGAATTAGACTTTGCTTATGGTGGTGACTATAGCCCTGACTATAGTGATAGTGATTACGATGGTGATGACTATGGTGATGACTATGGTGATGACTATAATGGTGACTATGACGACCCAGATGATGGGGACTCTCCCCTTCCCATAACAGCAGTATACTCTGGAACAGAGAGCTTCAGAGGCAATCGTGAACTCACAGAAGTGACTTTTGCACAAGGAGTGACGACGATTGGCGAGGGCGCCTTCTACAGATGCTCCTCCCTCACATCCATTACCATCCCTGACGGGGTGACATCGATTGGCGAACACGCCTTCCGTAAATGCTCCTCCCTCACGGCCATTACCATCCCTGACGGAGTGACATCGATTGGCGAACACGCCTTCCACAAATGCTCCTCCCTCACGGCCATCACAATCCCGGACGGAGTTACGACGATTGGCGGTTACGCTTTCTTTGGATGCTCCTCCCTCACAGCCATCACCATCCCGGACTCAGTGACGATGATCGCCAATGAAGCCTTCAGAGGTTGCTCATCGCTCACGGCCATCACCATCCCGGACGGAGTGACGAAGATTCGTTGGGGCGCCTTCTTGGGATGCTCCTCCCTCGCGGCCATTACCATCCCGGACTCCGTGACGTCGATTGGCAATCACGCCTTCCAAGAATGCTCCTCCTTCACGGCCATCACCATCCCAGACGGAGTGACGAAGATTGGCACTGATGCCTTCTCTTCTTGCTCCTCCCTCACGGCCATCACCATCCCGGACGGAGTGACGACAATTGACGCATGCGCCTTCGAAGAATGCTCCTCCCTCACGGCCATCAGCATCCCGGACGGAGTGACGACTATTGAGGGTTGCGCCTTCGCTGGATGCTCCTCCCTCACAGCCATCACAATCCCGGACGGAGTGACAATGATTGGCAATCATGCCTTCTCTGGATGCTCCTCCCTCACGGCCATCACCATCCCTGACGGAGTGACGGCGATTAAATTTTGCGCCTTCAGGGAATGCTCCTTTATCACGGCCATCACAATCCCGGATTCAGTGACAACGATTGGCAATTACGCCTTCGACGGATGCTCCTCCCTCACGGTCATCACAATTCCAGACGGAGTGACGACGATTGGCAATTACACCTTCAACAGCTGCTCCTCCCTCACAGCCATCACAATCCCGGACGTTGTGACGACAATTGGCGAACGCGCCTTCGCAGGATGCTCCTCCCTCACGGCCATCACCATCCCGGACAGTGTGAGGACGATTGGCAATTACGCCTTCAGTGATTGCTCTGCCTTGATGAAAGTCAGTCTATTTCCTGCTGTCTCCGTCGGTGAAAACTGTTTCTCGGACTGCACCGCCCTAATCGCTGCCGCTGCTGATAAAAACATGCCGACTGTCGAGGACCTCCTACATTACAGGTGGCACCGCAATGTCGCTGTGATCGAACGCGTCAACGCTCTTCTGTGCCTTAAGGGAACCTGGGATCACGTGGAGGATCCACCCAGGAGATCGACTAGGAAGCGGAAGCGAACTGACGGAGTTGAAGCCCCACCGCTAAGGGAAAGTGAGGCACGTGAGAAGATCCCGAAAGTTTTGTGGAGAGTAATTCTGGAGTTTCTGTAACTTTTTGTTGTTAAATCAATCGTTCAATTATTTGAAAGCGTAGTCGTACCACGGTAAGATGGAAATAATCTTCCGAAGTTTTTTCCCTCATTTATTTTGGCTTTCTCCTCTATTCCTCATTTTATCCTCATTTAGACGTATATATATGATATAGGCGTTACATAAACATCATAGATTAGTATATATTCGTATATTTGTTGATATTGTCGCCAAATTGAGTGAAATTGAGCAAATCCAGCAATATCTTTGGCTCGAGCACTCTCCAACAACTCTTTATCTCTCTCTATCTCCATCTATCTCTGTCTATCTCTCAAATATGCCAAATATTCCAAATCAATCGAGTAAAAGGAAATCCAACGCACAACTAAGCAAACAAAGAGGCTCACAAATCACAACAAATGCATTAGCTTCACTTCCACCCCCGACATCCTCAAATACATCCTCAAATACATCCTCAAAGAAGAACAAAACCAAATCACCAACCAAATCGCCAACCGCATCGCCAACCGCATCACCAACCACATCACCAACTGCATCACCAAACACATCACCAACCACATCACCAACCAAACCTACAACAACAACTACTACTACAACTACAACTACTACTACAACAACTACAACGCAACCATCAACGACAGCACCACCATCAACATCAACGACAGCGCCACCATCAACATCAACGACAGCGCCACCAACCACATCAACAACGCCACCAAACCCCCCCCAACAACCCCCAATCTCCTCCTACCATTCAACCCGTTCCCACCTCCTGTCAACGTTAGCAAGCAAAATGTCCACCGTAGTAACCAAGCTAGCCCAGGCCGAGGAGAGGCTGGCTCACGTCGGGAAGCGAAACAAGGAGATCGTCAAGGTCAACAAGGTGTGGCTGAAGGGTGTGGAGAAGTCGTGAACACCAAGGAGAAGCGACGAACAATTTAAAACGCCGAAACACAACTTTCGCTTCATGTTTTGGTAATAATTGTACCTTATTTCCCCCCCCCCCTTTTCCGCCCCCTCATCCCTTATCTGTAAATAGCCTCTAAAGTTTGAAGTCTCTCTCTTTCCTCTTCCCCTCTCTCCCCTCCCAATACTTCCCCCAGCATCCCCACCAAGTGTCCCTCCTTAATTTCCCTCCCTCTCCCCCTCCCTAACGTCCTAACATTATGCGCAAGTAATCTAACCCCAACACCCCACCCTTTAGGGTCCCCTCTCTTCCCGTACAAAGGGTAAGCACCGTTACCTTCACCCTCCTCCCCTAAACCCGTCCCCCCACCCCCTCCACCTCCACCAAACTGTCCGCTACCTCTAATCTCAGCCCTCCCACCCCTCTCCTTTATCCCGTATTTATAAACCACCCCTTCCCACTCCCCAACAACCCTCAAAACACCAGCCACAATACCCAACGCCGCACTCACGCTTTCCTCCTCCCCTTCAGCGATATGATGCGGTACTTTAATACCCGCAATCTCATAATACGCTTGAAGGGTAGGTTGGTTTGTAGGAGGGGGGTGGTATGTTATGTTTAAGTATGAGCATAACGTGGCACACATACCTCGCCTTCTAAGCTCTAGTAAATACTCAAGTTCAGATAAAGGGGCGTCTAGGGATAGGGAGGAGGATTGGAGTGTTGAGGTTTGTTGGCGTAGGAGTTTTATGTTTGATAGGGTGGTACGGATTGAAGTTGAGAGGGAGGATAGTTGGGACTTTTTTGAAGCGGTTGACAAGGTCGTGCTTTGGAGGAGGGAACGTTTTGAGGCGCAACGCGACATTAGGGTACGGAGGATTGACAGCTTGCGGGACTTTGAAGCAGAGGGGGCGGGGGGGAGTTGAGCGACCTTGAGGTGTTTTTGGAGATTAAGTGGGAGGGTGGGGGTTAGAACCTTGTAACCGAAACACTCACTCAGTCTTATCTCTCACCCCCCGAACCTTCTACCCCCTATCTACTCACCTCCAGTCTCTTCTCTCCCTCCCTATCCTCCTTCTTAATACCTTCCCCCTCCCCTTCCTCATCTTCCTCTCTCCCCTTACTTTCCTCCCCCTCCTCTCTCCCCCATCCCAAACCCTTAACCTCCTCCCAACCAACCATTCTAACCTTATCAACCTCAACTTCACCCTTAACACCCATGGCACGACGTTTTAGGACACGACCTGTTTCCATAGCCAACCACTCTGAACGACCACCAAATACACCACGGGAGGTTGAGATGTATATACCGTTTGGACATGTGTGGAGGATGGATGACATGTTTGGGGAGAGTAGTGTAGTCGAGGATGGGGACCATGAGTAACTGTTAAGGACCGAAAGGGGGGTTGATGATATTGAAGTAGAACGGGGTGGTTGTAACTGACTGAATGATGGGGTGGGATTTGTCCATGGTGACGTTGATGGAATCTCGGAACCATCTCCGGGTCGTTGCCCCGTTGGTTCCGTCTCGTTTTGTTGTTGTTGTGGGTTTGTTGAGGTTAGGGTTAGGGTGGAACCTATGGGGAAGGTGAAGGGGATAGAGTGGCAGAGGGTGTTGCGGATTTGGACGGAGAGGAGGGGGGGGGGAGGAGGGGGGGGGGACTTTGAACGGGAACGCTTGGACTGGTGAGGGTGGGAGGGGTTAGGAGGGTTGAGGGTTGTTCGGAAAGGATAATTGTTTGGCAGCTGTTGAGATATTGATGGCTTTACATCGTGGGCCAACCCTTGATCGTGTCCCTTTCCCTCTTCTCGTTCTCCCTTGTCTCACCTTTTCTTTCTTTTTGTTGTTGTTTCTGTCTGTCTCATTAGATTTCCCAATAGATTTCCCATTTGATGTTTCTGCTACTTGGACTTTGAGTTGTACGTTAGTGAAGCATAGTTTGCTATCACTTTCTGGATTAGGGCTTGGATTTAATTTGGTGATTTGTCTAACGTGAATAATCTGTGGGATTGGATGTGAGGACGTTGTGGAGGACATTGTGGAGGATGCTGTAGTGGACATTGCAGTGTTGTGTGTTCTATTTTGTTGGATCTATTGATGTTGCTTGTTCTATTTTGGCGCGTGTGTGTGTGTGTATTGGGGGTGTGTGTGTACAGTGTGTGTGGTGTCTACAGTGTGTGTGTGTGTGTCTACAGTGTGTGTTTCTCTTCCTCTGTGTTGTGTTTGTGTTGTGTTTGTGTGTATTTGTATCACAAATTGAAGACACGCACAGCTGGGGAGAATACAGAGGTTGGGTGCTTAGGGACCTTTGCACAGAGTTGTTAGCTCAGTGACCTTTGCTCAGACACCTTTCCTCGAGTCCTTGCCGGGTGAGGAACTGTAAGTCCTTTCTTTGTGATTAAGAGCTATAAAGTGTTTGTATGCTGATGTGACTTGATGTATGATACGTTATGTTCGTATATGTTGCGATCTGAGTCCAAAAAAGATGGGAAATGGAGTGAGAGAATAGACTCAGATCCCAGAACATCCATTTTGCGAGTCCGCCGGACTGAGTTTTCTTGAGTTTCTTGGTTTATTTCCCTTCCCTCTTTTCAACCCCACAATCATCTTCTTTATTACACACAACTCATATAACTACCCATCTAATATACACTTACCCTAACCCTACAATCTATCCTTCGTTCTATTCCCATTTGAGACATTTACTGGACTGTTGTTTCTCGCCCATCCAAAGTACTACCATTAAAATCCATTGAAATACATTCAAACAGAACAATATCCACATAAACGTCATCAATTGTAAAATATAGTCTTACCCTTATTATGGTAGTTGACGCTAAACTCCTACATAACATCAGAAAACACTCAACAGATGGTTGCAGTATAGATGGACTCATTGTAAAGCTTCTAAGGAATTGTAGGTGAGAGTGGAGACGAGAGAGAGAGACAGACAGACAGAGAGAGAGAGAGAGAGATAAGCAAGTTGGGGTTATGAATGAATGGGATAAATAAGAAAGGGGAGCTCATTCTCATGAGCTGGCAATACTATACTGCCAATACTGCATCCACCCACCTATCCTCCCCCCCCGCATTCTAACACCTCTCGCCTTGCCTTTCCAAAACGCCCTCTCTCTTGTAGAGAATACCAGAGGAGGAACAAGACACAATTTAGGAAAGACGTGGAGGAAGGAAGGAATGAACTGAAGGAGAGGGAGGAAGGAGGAGGGAAGATGGAAGGGAAGATAGATGAGAAAATTGAAGGTGAGGGCAAATGTGACGAGCTGGAACGAGGTGAAAGAAGAAGGCTGTGATAAGTAACCCCTGCTCTTGTGTTGTTTGCATCCATTCTCAACCCCTCCCTTCCCTCCCACCGCAATTCCATTTTTTCCCCCACACAGCCCCCCAAAAGCGTCCTCTCTCTCCCTCTACAACAACTGCTGCTACCGTTAAGTCCCGCAAACTAGACGCCACCTCCCCTTCCTCCACCTCAACCACCACCCCCACCCCCACCGCTGCCGCCCCCGCCCCCCCCAACAACGGCCTGAACGACATGGTAACCTCTACCAATGGCTACGGCGCCGCCGCCAAACCCCCCGTCCCCCCCACCCCCTCCAAGTCCGCCCCCCCCCAACATCGCCAAAAGGTCCGCCGTTCCCCCAACCCCTCCTCCTCCTCTTCCTCCCCCCCACGTTCCAACCTCTGCGTCCGTCCAACCGCCCGGTACTCAGACCTAGGTGGTATATCCTCCATCCTCCAGACGGTCCGTGAGCTCGTAGAATACCCCCTCCTACACCCTGAGGTATACACACACTTAGGCATCGAACCACCTAGAGGTATACTATTACATGGACCACCGGGGTGCGGGAAGACGGCATTAGCACATGCTATGGCGGGACAGGTTGGGTGCGGGTTTATTAAGGTAAGCGCACCTGAAATCGTTCAGGGGGTTAGCGGGGAAAGCGAGGAAAGGGTTAGACAGGTGTTTGAGGAGGCTCGGGCGAGCGCACCTTGTATACTATTCTGGGATGAGGTTGACGCGATCAGCGAGAAGAGGAGCGGGAGTAGTAGGGGTATGGAGAAGAGGATAGTAGCGCAGATGCTAACGTGCATGGACGGGGTAGGGATGGAGGACACGGGGGGGAAGGCTGTGGTTGTTATCGGGGCTACTAATAGACCGGACGCGATTGATCCAGCGCTTAGGAGAGCGGGGAGATTCGATAGGGAGATTAGTATTGGAGTACCGGATGAGGAGGGGAGGAGGGTTATTATGGAGAAGATGGCGGGGAAGATGACACTTGAGGGAGACTTTGATTGGGGACGTATCGCAAGCGTCACGGCGGGATTCGTAGGAGCAGACTTGAAGAGCCTGTGCAAGGAGGCGGCCACCGGTGCCGTGAACAGGATATTCAAGGACGTCATGAAGGTCGACAGCGAAAGGGAGAGGGAGGCGGGGGAGGGGGGAAGGCCGTTCACGGAGGGGGAAATGGAGGAGCTGAGCGTGGGGATGGACGACTTCCTTGAGGCGGTCAAGAGAGTTCAACCTAGCGCGAAGAGGGAAGGGTTCGCGACCGTCCCGGATGTTACGTGGGAGGACATCGGGGGGGTTGAGAGCATTAGGGAGGAGCTGGAACTCAGCATTGTGGAACCCATCAAAAGACCAGAGAGATTCAAACGACTCGGACTCAGCATGCCAGCAGGATGCATGCTCTACGGTCCCCCGGGTTGCGGGAAGACACTCCTCGCCAAGGCCATAGCACACGAGTCGGGCGCTAACTTCATATCAGTGAAGGGACCAGAGCTCCTTGACAAGTACGTCGGTGAGTCCGAGAGGGCGGTCAGGCAAGTCTTCGAGAGGGCTCGGGCGAGCAACCCGTGCATAGTCTTCTTCGACGAGCTCGACAGCCTGTGTCCTCGGAGGGGGGCGGACGGTGGTGGAGGGGGAGGGGTCAGTGAAAGGGTCGTGAACCAGCTCCTCACAGAACTGGATGGACTGGAAGGGAGGAAGAGCGTATTTGTGGTCGCAGCGACAAACAGACCGGAACTTATCGACCCCGCGATGCTGAGGCCAGGGAGGTGAGTACGAGACAAAGGAAGAAGACGCGAGTTCAAGAGAGGCAGAAAGGCGTCGTCCTCGCTCTTCCACTAACCCGACGACCTTCGATATTCGCTTTGCTCATCGCAGGCTCGACAAACTTCTTTACGTTCCCCTACCCACCCGGGAGGAGAGGGGTGCCATCTTGGAGGCTCTCGCAAAGGGTGTTTCGCTCGACGCGAGCCTCGACCTCAAGGAGATCGGCCGCAACGATAAGGCCGAGGGATACAGCGGGGCGGACATGCAGGCGCTGCTAAGGGAAGCGGGGCTGGCGTGCCTGAGGGAGGGGGGGGATGAGGAAGGACTGAGGATTGAAGAGAGACACTTTGAAAAGGCATTTGAAGAGGTGGCGCCGAGTGTTAGCAAGGAAGATCAGAAGGAGTACGACGAGATCAAGGAGAGAATCGGGAGAGCGAGGAGCCGGCAGGTAAAATAATGAAGGGAGATTTAGGAAGTGCGAAATCATTTCATGGTTGTAATTTTTACGTTTTGATAAAATAATGATGGGAGATTTAGGAAGTGCGAAATCATTTCATGGTTGTAATTTTGACGTTCTCGAGGGAAATACCGTTGCCGATGGCGATTGGATAACAGCGGGGGGGGTCGTTGGGTCCGTTCTCGATGAAGCCAGAAGTGATATTTTGGATATGAATTCCTTGAATCCCCGTGGAGATAACGTCCTCGACGTTGTTGAAGAACGTGATCCCGTAAGAGGCGGCATTCTTGGAAAACACATTCTCAATGTGGAGGCCTGAAATGTCGATTGTCTTGGACGTCGTTACGACGACACCGTATGACTGGGAGCCGGTGTATCCCAAGTGCCCCGTCCACTGGGAGGTCTGGTACTTCCCACACACCGACGACCCCACATCGCCGACATTTGTTACACCGGCCACTGTCACGTTCTTTATTTTCACGTTTCTAGTCCGCTGGATGAAGAGGCCGATCGTTCCTTTGTTGGCGTGGTGCATGCTATCACTGTTGCAGACGCGGGTGTAGTTTTGGAGCGCAGCTCCAAGGGCCGATTGACCGATAAAGTAAGCCTCCAATAACTCGTCGTCTACATTCATCGTCCCTTTTGCGTGGGCTGAGAGAGAGGGGGGGAGGGATTTTACGAATCTGGCGTACTCAAGCCTAGCTGTGTGGAGCGCGTCAAGGCGGAGCGAGCCGTCAGGAGCGTGGATTTCGTCGATCCTAAAGACAGAACCGGCGACATCAACCATGGGCTTCTGATTATCTCGACTGCATATTGTCACTACTTCTGTTACGCGCGCTGATACACCTTCAATTCTCGTATTTTCGATGGTGATCGATCGTGCAGCTTCCGAAAAGTTGGATGGCATGGTCTGCCCGAAACTGTTGACCAGCACGCCTCGCCCATGAATGGCAATCCCGTATGCGTTCCCGTCGATGAGATGGCCAGGGTTGCCAAACTGATGTTGAGCTTCAAGAGAAGGCAGGGTCCCCACTACAGAAGACTCAATAAAATCGTCCTCCAGCGCTTGCAAGATCTCCATCGCCTCAACAAGGGATTCGGGTTTGTTAATTCCAACAGGAATCGCGTTGAAGAAGCGAAGGAGATAACGAGAAGCAGAGAGTGTTGCCCTCGCCAACACGGCCCTGCTGTGCCCCTTAATGACGACCCCATTGATGCTGCAGCGTTGGGGGCCATTCAAGGAAATCCCAGCGACCTCGTGGTCACTGATAATCAGGTTGCGGAAGGAGATGTCGATATTGCCGTTGCCGTGGATACCATGGTGCGAGGACCGGCCAATCGAGCCGTTCGCAACTGAACATCGTTGACATCCAATCACCTGCTCCTCCGTGAAGTCGCCAGGACCCTGGCCAATGATGAAGGGAGAGGAGCCTGTCTCCACGATGGCAAAGAATCTCTGCTGCAGAGAGTGCCTTAAAGATTGTTGAATCACAAAGCCGTTAAGATCGAGGTGCACATCTTGGCCTTCAAGGGTTACTGCAGCAAAGAAACCAAGGTGAAAAGCCCCGGTAGGCCTCACCCCCCCTCCACAGTACATCTCCCGCTTGTACGCTGTTCCGCAATCTGGCCAAGGAGACGATGGGGCGAAGGTGATATCCTCCATGAGAATGTATTTGCCAGGACCTTTGAGTCGCACCGTGCCCTCTGTGAAATTGGACTGTCGCAGTTCGAACGGCGACGACGACATTAATTGAGGGTTGTAGCCGGAGAGAACGATAACAGGTAGATCGGGCGGTTGAAAGTATGGAGCTGAGTGCCTAAGGGTCTCAGCTAAAGTCTTGACGACAGTGGCAAAGAAATGTCTTGATGGACCATTGTCGCAGACAACTTCAGAGCAGAGTGCAAATTGATGCGATAGCAGTAGGACGAGGAAGGGGAGAGGGTGGAGGAGGCGCTTCATTCTTATTGGCAGCGAGAGAAAGAATTTGGCCCCAGGAGAAAGCTCGACGCACTTTTAATTCAACAATAGAGGAGTCACTTGTGTCAGGTAGGAAGTTCACACAAACACACCGGCCGTATCAACCCACGAGCCCCACTTTCAAACAATGAAGTGTTTCAGAACCGAACTTCTTATGGAGGAAAAAGTGATGAAAATATTCCCACAGTGTAAAAGATGTCTATTGGTGGATAGGATATCGCGACTGTTAAACAAAACTCCTACAGGAAGCGCCCGTTAATACACTTGATTCAGATTTGATCAAAGTAAATTTTGACATTTTGAAACAAACTACAAACTCATAAAAAGTAAATTTTGAATACAACAATGACTTTAATTGCTAATATTGCGTTATAAATGCAAACTGAGAAATATTCAAAATGAGTAATATTTGATAGGTAATGAATACATTATTGATTATTCAAAACATGCAATAGCATCACAAGTTGATTTAAATTACTTATGTGATGTTTATAATAAAAAATAATTAAAACTAATTTTCATTTATAAATTAGTATCCTAATTTGGTATATTTATATCTTAATATTCATTTTAAAGTATACTGTATCACTTTTAATTTTCAGATTACAACATTGTGAATTTGAAATTAATCTAGGGGGCGAAAATTTTGAAAAAAACATAATCTTCTCTTTCTAACAAAAAAAAACTAATTCCCGAGCGTAAATTCATGCTCTCCTTGGCTTCCCTTCTCCTTAACGTCGCATTCTTTTCAGCTGTCTACTTTTTCTACGGTGACCTAGTCGAGAGCCTTGAAGGAGCGACAACTCTTGCCGGCCTTCTCATCACCTTTGCTTTCTTTGCCCTGAATACGGACCTCAACGCTCTTAGCGGTCAACCACACGACGACGGTGACGACCACGACCACGACCACGACGACTAATTTCCCTGACGAGAACTAGGTCCACCCACCTCCCATGCTCCCCACCCCGCCCCCCTCCTTTTCCTTCTCTGACACAAGCCAACGCGACTATAGAACGTTTTTGTCAGTCCTCTCATCATGTTTCTCTCCTTCTTCCCACGCTCCTACCATAAATTGGACCTTCCAGTCAACCGCTTCTTCAATAAATCACATCCTCCCTCTCCATTCTACCTTATGTTCAAAGCAGTATATCTCGGAGGTCCGGCCTATCGAGGGTGGTTTGGGCGAGTCGATAGCTAATACAATCCCCCCGACATTAGAAGATCCGTCCCTCCCCCCTCCTCCCCACCCCTTCCCTTGGGATGGGAACTGTTACATAGTGAAGGTGAGAAGAATGGGCAAGATAGATGAGGGAAAATCATTCATCGCCGCTTCCTTCTTTCGCCGCCCTAACCTTCACTCGTCGATTCGCTCCTCCTGCTCCTCCTGCTCCTCATGCAGCCTCCTGACTCCTGCAACGGTGTCGGGATATCTCTCTGCAATACCCCCGACCAGTTGCGAAAGAAAGGTGTGGATATGGGCATTCGGATAATTCAAAAGTACCTCGAGCACCCTTACCTGCTTCACCTCCCCTCTGAATCTGTACTCTCCTCCACCCCCAATGGCTACAAGTTCGATATCCGACAATGGGTTATGATCGTCCTCGACGCGAAGAAGAAGCCGAAGCTCTACTTTTGGGAAACATTTTACGTCCGCGTGTGCTCCCTCCCCTTCAAGCTCTCCGGCGAAGGTTGGAACGACCCTCGACGGCATTTCTCGAACCTAAAAATAAATGATGAGTTTGGTGGCGAGGTTTGGGGAGAGGAGCAGTTCTCGAAATTTGTCCATTCGCGAGGAGATGGAGGTAAGTAAGACCGAGGGATGAGCGAATGCAGCAAGCTGTCTTATGCGTCTCTAACTTCTGGCTGCTTCGCTCATCCATCACAGCCAAATACGAGGCCCTCAAATCAACCATGCACAAACACATAAAAACGGCGGTCAGAAGTACGCTTCACCACCTC
Source organism: Triparma columacea (assembly GCA_030267965.1). NCBI lineage: Eukaryota > Bolidophyceae > Parmales > Triparmaceae > Triparma > Triparma columacea. The sequence goes on from BRYA01000580.1 coordinate 28,743, forward strand.
CTTCACTCTCCCCCCAAGTGCTTTGAAATTTTGGGCTTCGACTTTCTCGTCGACAAGGACCTCAAACCTTATCTATGCGAGGTCAATGAGAGCCCAGGTCTTCGCAGGACGAGAGGGGGGGTCGACGTTTCAGACGAGGTGGAGGCAATGTGCCACCAGGCTTATGATCTCACAATCAACAAGTGGTATCACTCCCCCCCACTCCCCCCCACTTCAAAGTTCCCCCCCTTTCAATGGCATCGTGTGTCGTCGTTTGGGGAGGTAGAATTCACTGAGCTCTGCCAGGTTTGGAGCAACTCTGTTGGGCGCGAGTTAGCTGTTGACGGGTCCGTCCTGACGTTGTCTGCGACTTCTATATCTCCAGCACAACTCATTAAGCTCGAGAAGGTGAGGCGGAACGAGGACCGACAAGCGAAGCGAGTCGCTGGAATGGTGGCACAGTGGGTCGGCGGTTATCGTATCGTCCCTCCGCTCCATCTATGTCTAACCCCCCCCCCCCCCCCCACCCCTCCTGCAGACCGTGGATGCCCCTGAGAAAACGATCGTCGTGACACGGAGCATCAAACTCTACATCTCCAAATATTTGTGTCGGAGAAAATTTGGGTTGACTGTTCAGCGGCTCTACCGAGGACGTAGGGGACGAAGGTTGGCTTGTGAAGTACTCCAAAGGCGCTCTACCCGAAGGATTATTTGCGGGTTGCGCAAGGGCGTTTTGATTTTAAAGCAGAGGCGCGTCAAGGTTGGTCTGGAGCGTTTTGTGACCGCTTCCAGCGCTGTGGCAGTTAGGTTGGCGTTCGTTAGGATGTTGTGGGAGACCAAGGTGAAGCTGGCACTCCGCGGCGTCAATGGGCGCCACCTGCACTGCTCCAAGTACAACCATTTTCAGCGATGGAGTGAAACGGTTAGGAAGGAAAAAATCGCGTACCGTTTCGTCCTACGATTCTCCCGAAACTTCAGGTGAGGGAGCGCAGCGATAAGCCAACAGACGGCGAACTATGTAGTCCTTCTCGAAGTCATCACTTCGCTCCTCGCCTAATCCTTTCCGTGTTTTCTCTCCTCACCGCAGGCTTCGCAAATCTTCAGCCAGGAAGCTCCTCAGGGCGCTCCGATCCTTTTCCCTTCGTCTCCGTTTCAAGAGATCCACGTCAGCCCGCCTCCTTCAGAAGTGGTGGCAGTGGTGGGGGGGGACGAGGAGATTCCTGAGAAGGCTGGTTAATTTGAGACGAGCACACTCATTGTCGGTGCTGAAGAGGGTGTTGTTGGGCTTCGTTCGGGGGGCGAGGGATAAGAGACTAGGTGAGTTGTGGGGAGTGGGGAGTGAAGCGCTGCGCGGCGAGTGATACGAGCCGCGGAATGGGTTGCGTTTGGCCTTGCTGGGTGTCTTGTTAGGGACTGAAATTTAACTAATAACAAACTCACTGTGCTTCCTTCCTCCCCCCGCAGCACTACTCGTCGTCAAATATCGCAAACTAGAAGTCGAGGAGAATAAGGCGAACAAGCACAGGGAAGAGAGGGAGAGGCTGAGGAAGGAGAGGGAGGGCAGGGATAGGATCAAGAGGTTGAGAGAGGAACAGGAAATGGCGGAGAGGATGGAGAGAATTAGAAAGGAGAAAGAAAGGCAGGCGGACGAAAGGGCAACTGTTGCGGCTCTAAGTTATAGTATCAGAAGCGTCAAGACGTTGAAGGGGATTAGTGAGCATGAGAGGCTTGTTAGGGAGCTCATGGATGTTATCGATGATGGGGAGGGGGAGGGGGAGGGACAAGAGAACGCAGAGGTGAATCTGCAGGGGGGGGCGGCTACATCACCACCTCCACCACCATTGAAGAGGAAGGGGAAGAACGGAGGGAAGAGGAAACCCAAGAGCGAGAGTCGGTTCGAGAATTTGCTGAATTCACTTTGAAGACATGTTGTATCAAATAATTTCATATACTTGGTTGTGACTTGTCACGTTCTTTAGTTACCTATGAATTATACATGCCTTAGGGTGGAGGTATTTAGGAGAAGACGTCCATGAGGGGAACACTCCCAGGGATGGACTTCCATGCGAAAAGCGATGCCATGGCGATCATCGCAGCACGACCATTCTTGAGCTCCACCAACTTGTACCGTTGGTACTTTTCCGCGGAAGAGGTAGCCTTCATTCCGAAGATGTCGAAACCGAAGTCTCCGGGCTCCTTGGTTCCCATCCCCCTCCAGTTGTCACCGGAGTATCCAACACTCTCTCCTTCAGCAATGGAGATGAACAAAAGGATCGCGCCGAACCAGGCAGGCTGCTCAGCCGCGAACACCCCAAGTGCCTTCGTCCAGTCTTGTTCAACAGGGAAGCCAGGAACGTGCATTCCCAACCCCATCCCAGTGTTGGTGGTGGCCCAGACTCCGGTCCACGCAAGCATGCTCATCCTCCCGTGCTTGATCTCGGCTTCTTGAAGGAACTGGGCATCGGGGAACATGTTTGGGAAAGTGTCGATGTTCTTTCCGAGCTTGGAGAGCTCAAGAGGGTCCCAGAAGGCTCCTCCCACCTCAGCAAATTGAGCAGGGTGGCCAACTGGGGGGGCGGGAGCCTCCTCAGGGGTAGCAGCGGCATCGGAATGCAGCCTGGTGGAGAGGGGGCTGGTGAGGGAGACGGGGACGAAGGCCTGCAGGAGGTGAGGTGGGTGAGTGCGATGATGCGAGAAAGGGGGTTTGTTTGTGAGTGTGTTAGAGGAGTTGAGAGAAGAGAGTAGGGAAGAGGAGGGTAACATTTATATGTTAGCGAGCATGATAGCCCCCAAAACGTCTGCAGATGTTTCACAGGAGATTAAATGAGATGTGAAGACCCGGGGATATGTTCTCAACAAGGTCCAATAATCAGTGAACGCAATCCCCATGACACCCAAACGATTGATACCGCTGTAACCTACCTGAGAGGAGGCGAAGAGAGTAAGGAATACCGCGAGCGATTTGATCATAATGTTCTTTGGGAGTGGGTTTCAAGGAAGGTAATCGTTCTTCCACTTTCGACACACAACATACATCTTGCATGTTTTCTTTTTTCCCAAGCGGGGGCAAACAAAAGGAACAACAATCCGCCGAAATTTTATGTACCAACAATCTTATTCCACTACATCACGTCATAGTGCAACGTGCACTTAATCCCACCTCATATTGTTCCTGTTCCTCACTCCTCCCCCCCCTCCCCCCAGCCCATCGTCGACCTCTCTCTCCAACTCCAGCTCGAACTCTTCCCCGAACACCCCCCTAATATCCCTCATCTTCATCTCCTCCCAGTCGCCTATAGTTTTATCCGCCACCCCAAGTTCGTACCTTGGGTACGTCCCTAGTAAGCCGATAAACTTCATCCCAGCCTCGTGCGTTTTTATCGCCGCAATCGGGCTCTCGTCGAATACAACGCACTTGCTCGGCTGTTTCATCAGCCCCATACTCGTCCCAAGCACGACCTGATCTAACGTGTCCCACCCGTCGTCCGGGGTGACGAGGGCGTCGGGCCGGAGACCGGTGCGGGTGATGAGCTCGTCGACAATGTGCCGGGGCAGACGGCTGTAGCAGCCGATCTTGCAGTTCGAGTCGACGAGGTTGCTCATCCATTTCTTGCAGCTATCGTCTACTTGTAAACCCTCGAGGTACTCCTCCTTCAAAACCAAACTATTCCTCTCCTCGAAGAAGCCCATCCCGAGCTTCCTCGCCTCCACAGGTTCCCTCTCCCCCAGGACCTTCCCAACGCACACCTCGAGAGGGGAGGATTCTCTACTGCCCCTGACTGCCTCCTCCTCGTCCACGAGGTAATCACCCGAGGCTGCCACCTTCGCCCAGGCCTCCAAGTCGGCAGAGCCGGTCTGCAAAATCACGTCGAAGTTGAAGATGAAACCGTATTGCTGCATGGGGTTGTTGACAAGCTGAGGAGAGTGAAGAGGAAAGAAGAGCGAAGCGAGTCACGAAGAAGGGTCCAGTTAGTGACGAGCAAAAGGAGTCACAAGAAGATGTGGTGGTAGATAGTTTCAGTCTCACTGTCATCGCTGCCTTCCTCTTCCCCCCCTCCTCCTCCTCTCTCACCTTCAGCCTCTCTGCCCCACTCGGTCTGAACATGTCCTCCAGTGTGTCCACAGAAAGGGGGTATGGGTCGTTCTTCATATCCTCGCACCTCCTGAGCAAGTACCTCAGCTCGTGCTCCTCCTCAGTCAACAGCTCCTCCCTCTTCTCCCCCTCCTGCTGCTGCTGCTGGGGAGGAGCAAGGTCAACAGAGGCCGGGATGGTGGAGGAAGAGGACAATGACCTTTCCTTCTCATTCTTGAGCCAGTCGGGGGTAGGTAGGGTCTTCGTCTTCCCGAAACGGGTCATGAAGGGGGAGGTTGTGGAGGCCAGAGAAGGAGCTAGGACAGTAGTTTTGGAACCTAAGGCGGTCTTGGTAAATATGTATGAATAGGAGGTTCGTGAGAGGACGGCGAGCAGTATTAACAGTACTAGGAGTGGTCCCCCCATAGAGGGTCGTAGAGTGCTCATTTTAAGTAGGTTTTAATGAAAAATGAGGTGAGAATGGAGGTGAGAATGGGGGTCCTCGACAGCTGCTCGAGAACTTCTGAGAAATAACAAAAAGTAACGTATTTCTTGAGAGTTACTAGCAAGGATGGAGTCTAATTTGGCAAGCTGGTATGGAGTAGTAGAGGTTATACGTCTATAATGATCTATGAGGGTAACTTTTTGTGTCAAAGCTAGACAAGAATTGGTCCTTCTTCTTCTGACCAACCTGACAAAGTTCTTTGGTCCAAAAAGAAAAGGATTTCTTTATTTCAACCCCAAATCGCGTTGAAACTTTCACTTTTAAACCCTTTCTCTATACGGACAAACAAACTTCACACCGAGGAATTAAAAAAACAAACAAAACACGCTCAAAACGACCCCAAAATCCCATAACCCTAAAAACCTCAAAAACCTCAAAAAAAGACCAAGAAAACAGCAAAATCAGGGATTGGATTAGCCCCTGGAATTAGCCCCTGGATTAGCCCCATTTCCGTTCGAAGCCTCAAAATATGAGCCGGATAGTAGAGAAGGCTAGCTCCCTGGCCCGAACGATAGGGTAAGTGTCCCCCCTGGCTAAATAATCTCCTGCCGTTTTCGCACCGAGACATGGCCAATCTTTCCTATTTTGTAGAGCCTCATTCATCCTACTACCAAACTTGTACATTTTATGGCTTCATCAACTTCATTTGTCACCGTCATACATTCAAATTCTGCCCCAACTAACCCCAGCAACCAAACCCCCCCCACCTCCCCCGCCTCCCTTCCCATCCCTCTCCCCAAAGAAATGCCCTCGACAAGGCAGGCTCCGCAATGGAGGTCACCCGTTACACAGAGCGGCTCGTCCCCTCAACCCGTTTCGTAACCTACAACGGTAAATCCCCCTCCGCCCCCCTAACCTTCATTGCCCCCTCCTCAACTCTAGTTGGTGACGTGACCATCGGCAAGGGCTCCTCCGTCTGGTACGGCTCCGTAGTCCGGGGTGACGTCAACCCCGTATCCATCGGTTCGAACACCCACATCCTCGAGAACTGCGTCGTGCACGTCGCGAAGATCCAGGGTGATTACCCTTCCAACATAGGGAGCAATGTCGTAATCGGCGCCGGCTCTATCATCCACGCCGCCACTCTCGGCAGCAACGTCACGGTCGGTGACAGGTGTCAGGTCCTCGACGGTGCGATCGTCGAGGACGGTGCCGTGCTCCTTCCCGGCACCATCGCCGGCCCAGGTTCCGTTTGCAAGTCTGGCAAGGTATACGGTGGTGTCCCCGCCAAGGAAATCGGGGCAGTCGACGACTCACACGCGGCGAAGCACGTCGCATCATGCAACCACTACGGTGGAATGGCCGGCCTCCACTCCGCGGAGTGTGGTAAGGACGCCCCCACTGTTGCTCGTGACGAGCTCGTACGCGTAGACAAACTTCACAGGGACCCCAAGTACTTCCAGCCTGATTACTCGGGAGAACCTATCAAGGACGCGGACGATATTCTAGGCATGGGAACCCCGGGTAGGATCTTCAACAATTCACTAAGGAGCCCTGAGTTGAGGGGGAAGGAGAAGGAATGAAGAGGGGGGAGGAGTGGAAACTGGAATAGGGATGGCGTAACGTTAAAGTGATACAGATTGATTTCAATTCATCATCCCAGCCTTTGTTAATTATACAAGGAGAACCCCTCCCCTATTCCCCGCCCCTTCATTCAACATCATCGTCGGAGGAGGAGGAGGAGTCAGAATCATTATCCCCCCTTCCCTTAACTCTTACTCCCATTAACTATGCGCCTCCGGCGTCCCCGATAAAAGCCATAATTTTCTCCATCCCCTTCCCTGTCAGCACAGCATTATCCCACAAGTTCAAACAGTGTTTAACAAACTCCTCCCTAACCCCCTTCTCTTCATTGATCCACGTTTTATTCTCCACCGCGAATCTCCGAACCAAGGCTTCGACGGAGGAGTCGGGTATGACGACGTCGGTTTCGGCGAATACGTTCCACCTTTTCATGAAAATTTTCTCCGTCTCACTTACGTCCGTGAACTCATCAAGCATGGCGTTAGCGACTGTCCTGAGAGTTCCAACTGGGTCACCGTCATCGTCAGAATCGTAAGAGAGACAGGTTTGGGGGAGGAGAGTTCGGGAGGAATAGTACTTACGGATCGGGAGAAAACCACCTGAGGGAGGAGGGACGTCGGATACGGGGAGACAGATTATAGGGGAAGATGATATCTGAGGCTGTTTTGGGTGGGGGGTTGGGAGGTGGGTGAGCCGTTTTGAGCGTGTTCTGTTTATCGCGTGTTCCAACTTTAGCATGTTGGTAAAGGTCACCCTTTCCACCCCCCCCCCCAAACCCCGGGTTCCGTTATCCTCCCCTTACACCCCTCCCACAATCCCAGTCTCACCTCTTGCTCCTCTGTCCGTTTCCCCCCCCTTCCCTTGACTCCCCTGAAGTAGAAACCTTTCTTACTCCCCCCTTCCTCTTCCTTCCCGCTATCCTCATAAACCAATACATGCATCCCTCTCCCATCAATACTTCCCTTAGCCCTAACCCCCGAGTGCGTTAGGATATGGTGTGTTAAGTTGGTAAGTGCTGCTCTTAGGATGAGGCCGCAGAAGGGACAAGGCGTACGACCGAGACGGATCTGGACAGAGGAAGTGCAGGCGGAGGCGGGGAGGGTGGTGGAGGGGGGATTCGTTAAGTGGTAGTGGACGATTCCTAAGGGGGAGGGGGGAAGAGGGGGTTGGGGGGGTAAGAGATTGAGCGAAGAATTTTCACTTTACGCCGTCATGTATACACCCCCACATACACTGGCGCATTTCTCCTTCTTTGCTCTTTACCCCTCTACGTATTGCTTCGCTCCCCCCCCCTTCCTCGCTTCGCTCGCCCTTCCTCACCTTGTGTCATGACTTTACTCCTATTTTTGATCCCATTTTTGACCCCACTCCCTCTCCCCTTCACTACTACGGTTTTACCCCCTCCCCCCTTCATCCTTCCCATTTTGCTATTACTATTGGTACTGGCTGCAGTGGTTGTTTTGGTGGTGGTGTTGTTACTGGTGGTGTTACTGGTGCTGTTGTTGATTGTGTCATTGTTTGTCTTTCCCTTGTTTCCTGCTTTGTTTCCTCCATCCTTCTCCTCATTTCTGTTCTTCTCATGTTGTCCTTTGTCTGTGTAGTTTCCTTTGAACAAACTGCCTAAACTGTCTCCTACATTTCCCTTATCTCCCCCCATATTCCCCATCATTGTGTCTTGGATGGCGTCTTTCCCAAACCATGATGTCTTTCCTCTTCTTTTTCCTAACATTTCAAATGTTAATGTTCTTCTTAAGAATGGTGGTGGTATAGTTACGGCTTGAAATACTCTTGGTATGTATGTTAATGAAAATCTATCATTTAATGCAGAAGATAATGAGTCTTTATCTCCATTTCCCTCGACAGCAGGTGCCATTTATGGACCCTTATATTATGCTTATAAGCCAAATATGAGGCCAAAGGAGTGCCTTAAACTACACAAATACTACACAAATACTACACAGTCACCTAACAACACTATAAACAGACGTTGTTGGAGGTATCCTGTTTCTCCTGTTGAGCTCTTTTTTCTGAGCAGTGAGAGTGATGGCCTTTGACTTCTCCCACACTCTCTTCTCCTTGATACCCTACCTCCTCGTACTCCTACTCCTTCTGCTCCTTCTACTCCTTCTACTCCTTCTTCACCCCAACCCCTTCCTCTTCGACTCCATGCCGCCATGTACCAAGAATAGCGTTACTTACAGCTTAAAAAGAAAAGAAAAAACCAAACAACTTCTCGTCAACCTCTTAACCCTGCTTCTAAATTTTACATAATCCCAACTCTCAATTCCAGCCCCCTCACATATCCCCCCAAGCCCCCGCCAGCCCTTCGTTGTGATCCTGTATCGTGACATGTATAGGTTTGTCCTCCGTAAGCTTAACAAGTTTCATCCAGCTGACCTTCCCCTTCCCCCTCTTGTCAAGTTTCCTCCAGATCGTAACGAGTTCCTGTTTCTTAAGTTTCCCCAGCCCCACCTTCCCCATGCACGCCTTGAGTCCCTGGAAGTCCAGCTGTTTGTCGTTTCCGTTGCTGGACTCTTTGACAAAGTAAGCCTTAATGGCGTGCCTGTAATCGCGGAGGAGCTGGTGGAGGCCCTCGTAGTTGCTCAACGGGAACGTCATCACGTCGTTCTCCATAAGCCTGTACGTCCCCTCGTCCGCGTCCAGCAGCAGGAACTTGTGGCAGTTAAGGCTGAGGATAGCGCCTACGTACAAGTCCCCGGCGAGGACCTTGGTGCCGTCGGAGTGCTTCATGGGCTGACGGCGGAGGAACTGACCACCGACTATCCCGGAGTTCCTGAGAGGGGGCTCGCGGACGGCGACGGTGTCGTCCTCCAAGTAGTACTGGATTACGAACCTCCTGACCTTGTCGTCGTTCTTGTTGGTTAGCATCTTGGCGTTGAAGCGGGTTATGTGACCCCTCTTGTCGTAGTGGAAGTGCCTCTTCGGGACGCCGGGCCTGATGCTCCCGGTGCAGCTCCTCAAACTGTCCTCCTCGCTCCCGAATCCGTTGTAGGGAGGTATCTGCCTTTCGTACTTGATGTCTGGTCCCCCGGTGAGCTCAATGTCGTTTCCGATGTTCATATTCTTCTCGACGTAGAAGTCCCTGGTGAACTTATCCGCCCTTGCGATGGTCATGGCCCGCTGGTAGACGTTGATAACGCCACCGATTCTGAAGTCCCTCCAGGTGTAGAAGTCACCGGAGGGATTCCTGATGTCCTTGGGGACCTTGCTCCTCTTGAGGAGCTTCGGGAACTGGTCGCGGCCATCATTCCGGGTGTGAACTGGGACGATCTCCATGGTGTCGTCGGAGAGGAAGTAGCAGAGCTTGAACAGTCTAACGTCGCCGTAGAGCCTATCGGTGTCATCCCAGACAATGTCGAAGCACAGTGTCTTATTGCCGACCTGCAAGAAGGAGCCGAGGTCGCTCATCGCCTTAGGCTTCCCGAGGAGTGCCTCCATGTACTCCTTCATCTCATGCATCTTTCTGTTCCTGTTGACCCCAGGAGTTCCCGTCTCTCTCATCATTTTCTCCTTGTTCCTCTTAATAAACTCGTCGTCCGGCCAGCTGCTCTGCCTCAGCTCCTCCTCGGTCCAGTTCAAGTTGGCCCTGATGAATCGGAGTGTGCTATCATTGCACCCGATAATTGAGTACCCTCTCGAGTATATCTCCGCAACCCCTCCCATCTTCATGTCATTGATCCCCACGTACCCCCCTCCCCTCTTCTCCACCTTCCTCCTCCTCAAAACGTTGCCCTGGGGCATTCCAGAATTCTCCTGCTTGCACTCGATGATCTCGATGCTCCCGTCCTCGGTGTACAAGTACAGCTCGCACCTGTGGATTCTCTTGGACTCCATGTTGCTCTCTGCAATGTCCTCGAAGTAATAGCCATAGAAGAGCAGCACGGGGGGTAGCGGGGCAGTGTTGTCATGGCTCGGGTACGCGGACACGACCGAGGAGGCGTCGTCGTTGAAATTCCCGCCCCAGGTGGAGACGGAATTGTTGTCGTTGACGTAGGAGTTGGAAGAAGACTTCATGCTCAGGGTGGTGATGGCGGGCACAGTCCTGCGACCGATCTTGGAGACTACCATATTAGAGGAGATCTTCGCGAGGTTTTCTCGGTCCCTGCGTTGCTTGGCCAACGAGTATCGGCCAGAAAGGTCAGAGAATTGGTTGGCGTCCCTGGGCATTTGTGTCCGGTTGAGGGAGATTCTATAAGGAGGAGGGACAAAACGTGGGAAGGACGAAGCGTGGGGAGAGCGAAGCGACGACCGGTGGGTTAGTGAGCCGAAAGAGGGTCATGTCTCAAACTGGAAAACTGTTAGGGCGCTTCTATATTTTCCCACTTACAAATCATCAATAGACGCCGTATTCGGCCTTGAGCTCAGATTCGACTTAACCATGGGTATTCCGTTGATGAAGTGCAAGCTCTGCGCCTTCTTTTGTGGGTCTTTGTAAAAATTCTCACGTCTCGTATCTCCCTCAATGCCAGGCCTTCGGTATCCCGGTAGGTTGGGGAAAGAAGCGGTACCTACATCACCAAGAGCAGAGAATTAGGAGCGGAAAATCGAGAGTGAGACCAAGATCAAACGTCCTTCGGAATAAACATGCCCAAAATATATCCTTCCACAACCCATCGTACCTGGACGACCTCCTGAGGCCATTTGCAAGCCACCCCTCAACCCGCCCCCTAAAGCTCCAGCCGCGGTACCAGGCCTAGAATATGATCCGTATCCATGCATGGCCCTTCTCAACGTTTCACGATCCCTGACTCTTCTTGTGTCTGGCCCCAGCGCCCGGTTTGTTCAGCTCAACCCACAACTTCTTTCGGTCTTGTTGCTGCTGCTCTGGCTCGGAGGCAACATTTTGTTTTGTTTGGCACCATATTGACATTTTTTTCATGCCACCTCGCCCTTTTCGCACGCGCCCACAGTGGCGATTGAAGCTAACTATGGCTTTAGGGTTCGTTATTTTGTTCGTAATGTACCTGAATCTTTCAATCTCAACCTCCACCCCCACTTTCCCAGGCACAAATGCTGTTATTGAACAAGATCGCACAATCATACAACCATTAGCTACACCCCCCCCCCTCCCTCCCCCTAAACCTGAGCCTCTACTACCTCCTGATATTACCTCCCTCGATTCACTTCCTGTCATCCCATGGATGGATTCCCCGAAAGAGCGTGCATACATCAAAGAGATTCATTCCCTTCCAATGCCCCGTCCAGGCCAAAAGTTCGTAGTTTCCTTTGGGCTTTATGGTGACAATCCCAAATACACTCAAGGTGCAATTAGGAATGCGGAGCTCGCCCCGACTTACTTTCCTGGTTGGGTTTGCAGATTCTACGCCGACGCTAGTGTTCCCCAGGGAATCAAGGTGGGGAGCTATGAAAGAAGCATCAAGGTTTAGGTTCGCAGCTCCTTCTCTAAACTGCTAACTTCTCTCTCCTCACCACCACCCACGCAGGACAAGCTCACCGATCTTGGGGCGGAGGTGATGGCCCCGCCCAGTCAGTTACAGGGTGGGGCCGCTGGAATGTTCTGGAGGTTCCTTGTTGCCGACGACTTAAGTGTTGACAGGTTTATTGTTCGGGATTCAGACAGCAGGCTCAACGCTAGGGACAGATTCGCAGTCGAGGAGTGGATACAATCCGGGAAGTGCGTGCACACCGTGAGGGACCACGTGAACCATGTGAGGACCATGAACGGAGGGCTTTGGGGAGGGATACCGGGGTGTAAGAGCCTCGCGAAAGGGGGGGGGTTTGTGAAAATGATTACGGAGAGCAAGCAGAGCAAAATGGCGGGTTACATGGAGGATATTTATCTTCTTGTGGACCACGTTTGGCCCCTAGTCAAGGACGACCAGATTGGCCACGACGCGTATTCATGCACAAAGTTCGATAACGCAAGACCCTTTCCCACGCAGAGAGACGAAAACTACCAGCACGTCGGGCAGGTCTTCGACCACCAGGATAACCCCAGGATGGGCGATATTGACGGCTTCATACGTGGGAAGCCGAACCCCGTGCAGTGCAGGCCCAAGGATCACCAAGATTGGCTTTATGGCTGAATTAACTAAGACAATCCCAACATACAAATGCACAACCCGAATATTAGACAACACATTCTTAGTCACAATGCCCCACAATTATATTGATGATGCTCACAACCCCGACAAATCTCATGCTTTGGTTAGCTTTTCCCTAAGCTCTCCTCTCTCTACGGCCCCCTGCGTGTCCATGCTAGCGTATTCAATCTCCCTTTTCCGCTCCTTCATCCAATCAGCATTGCTATACTTCTTCATTAGCATTTCTTTCATCCGAACCTTGTCCTCCCTGCTCAGTGCAGGCATCTCAGCACTCGTCTCGACGCCAGCCTTCTTCTGGAGCTCCTTGGACAGCACCACAGGCTCACGAGCGCGCTCCAGCGATATCCTACCATTCGACGTCTCCTTCGCACTCCTCTTCTGAATGTCCTCCTTTACGAGGACGTAGCTCCCACCTTTTACAACTGTTCCCAACACAAACAACCCTATCGCAGTTTTCCAAATGTGAGCAGAGTGTGGTTGGATGATTCCAGCCATGTTAGCGCGAGAGATTGGAGATCTGGATGAGAGTATCAACGAAAGTCTCGGAAGGGAGGACGAGGATGATACCGCGACTGAGTTGACACGAAACGAGCCTCTAAAACGTCAGTTAACCTCCTTAATGTCTATTTCCTCCCTCCCTTATCCTGGCGGTCCCTATGAGTCAGAAGAAATTTAATTCCTAGACCGTAATTTCTATCAACCCCAGGTCGATATGCTTTAAATCGAGAACGAACGTTCACTGCAAGCTCCTAATCGTACAGTTCGTTGTTTTTGGTGTTAAAGTGAGGCTTTGAGCATTTGCTTGCTGGGGCTTCTCAGCCTGAGAGAGGATATATCGGATCCTACTTAGTTTGTCCAATCTTTACGTGTTGTGAGTGAATTTCCCCATGTATTATACCCCCCCGCCTTCTCCGCAACAATACTTTCCCATTATCTCTAACCCTGTTCCCCCCCGCCGCCCTATCATGTCCCAATATCTCCCCCCCCCCCTCCCCGCTCCCGGCCCTCTTCTCGCCCTGATCTTGCTTCCCCCTTTTCCTAGAAAATGGATTTTAAGCCTCCCGCTGTGATTGACAATGGTACGGGTTATACCAAGATGGGTTACGCCGGTAACGTTGAGCCCCAATACATTATTCCTACAACCATATCATTGCCATCTTCCAAGGGTACCTCCTCCTTTGTTGACTCGAAGCGTGGGGGAGTGGAGGATCTGGACTTCTACATAGGCACCGACTGCGCGAAGCACACCAGCACCCATGCAATCAATTACCCCATTCGGCACGGTCTGATTGAGAACTGGGACAACATGGAGGTAAGTAGGAGCCAAGGGAGGAGGGTGTCACAAGGCAAGCATCTTGTGCACACGGTAGGCACTTAATCTACGTGGTAGATGGTACTTCATTCACGCTAACGCAATATTTCAATCCTCGCTACGCTCCTCATGCTCCCCACAGCGCCTTTGGCAGCGCTGCATCTTTGACTCCCTCCGCTGCGACCCTCAGGAGCACTACATGCTCCTCACTGAGCCCCCTCTCAATACACCCGAGAACCGCGAGTACACCGCTGAAATTATGTTTGAAACCTTCAATGTTCCCGGACTCTACATTGCTGTGCAGGCGGTGTTGGCCCTTGCGGCCTCCTGGACCAAGAAGTCTGTCGCCGAGCGCACTCTCACTGGTACCGTGATCGACTCTGGCGACGGCGTCACTCACGTTATTCCCGTTGCCGACGGTTACGTTATTGGATCTTGCATCAAACACATCCCCCTCGCAGGGAGGGACATCACAAACTTCGTCCAGCAGATCCAGAGAGAGAGGAAGGAACCCATCCCCGCCGAGGACAGGTGAGAAAAGACAAGAAGAAAGATCCAACAACTCCAAGCACTAACGCATGATGTCATCGTTCGTCGCTTCGCTCTTCCCCCGCTCCTACTGCCCTCCTCCCTCACTCCTTGCAGCCTTGAGACCGCCCGTCGGACCAAGGAGATGCACAGCTATGTCTGCCCTGACCTCGTTAAGGAGTTCGCCAAGTATGACTCCAACCCCCAGAAATACATTCGCAAGTACGAGGGCATCAAGAAGGGCACCGGGCGCACCTGGACTTCCGAAGTAGGCTACGAGCGCTTCCTCGGCCCCGAGATTTTCTTCAACCCCGAGATATTCTCCTCCGACTTCCTCACCCCACTCCCCGAAGTTGTCGATGAGGCCATCCTCAAGTGCCCAATTGACACGCGCCGCGGTCTTTACAACAATATAGTTCTCAGCGGTGGCAGCACCATGTTCAAGGACTTTGGAAGAAGGCTTAATAGGGACATAAAGAAGAGGGTCGACGGCAGGATGCAGGCCAATCTCGAGCGCCTCGGTGCTCTCGGGCGCACGGCTAACGCGCAGCCCATCGACGTGAACGTTGTCTCCCACCACATGCAGCGCTACGCCGTCTGGTTCGGAGGATCCATGCTCGCCTCGACCCCAGAGTTCTACAGAGTTTGCCACACCAAGGCCCAGTACGACGAGGAAGGCCCGAGGATCGCCAGGCACAACGCGGTGTTCACCGCCCAAATGTAAATTTTTGCGTAGGGTCCCGTTCCAGTGGGTGGGAGGAAAGGAGAGAATGCATTGCCAACACAAGAAACAGAAAGAACTTGAAATTGTCAGATAAAACAGTTGGTGCACTTCTACTAGCCCCCCCGCTCCCCTTCCCCCCCGCCCCCCCCCGCCCGCGCTACTATCATGCCAATATATTCTACTTGTGGCCGTAATCATCCTCGTCCTCACTTCCGAGACTTTCGTTGATACTCTCATCCAGCTCTCCAATCTCGTCGTCAATCTCGTCTTCGCTTCCAGATCCTCCTCCTCCCCCCCCCCCCTCCCTCCCTCCGACCCCGCCAGGCATATCCTCCCCCGCCCCCCTGCAAATATCCTCCATAATCCCATTCTCCAAGTATGGGGCCAACACAATCCCCCTTGACTCCATTTGTTTCATGGTGTCGTAGGCATCGCGCCACTGCTGCATGCTGTGGTATTGCTCGATCAGCAGCGCGTAGCAGTCCCCAATCCTGATACTTTGCTCTACTTCAGTGCCAGGCTGGTTCAGGAGGCTCAAGCAAATGCTCTCAGCCGTCGAGGGGTCGTTCTTCATGCTGCGATGAGCGGAGGGGGGAATTGCGAAAGTGATGAGGATTAGTGACCGAGAACAATCTAAGATGGAGGACTTGTGTACCACTGATAACTCTACTCCTAGCGCAGCTCGACGTGCATCTTTTCCCCCTATTTCCTCGCTCCTCGCTCCTCGCTCCTCGCTCCTCGCTCCTCGCTTCCCGGCCTCCCTCACCTCCTCCTCGCGTTGACGAACTTGTCTACGACGTAGATCCTCGTTTGAAGGTTCGCAGCGATAGTCGTCGCCTCGGGAGTGTCCGCCTTTGCGATGTATTTGCTAGCCTCCTTGAGGGCTCCGAGAGCTTTCTCGTAGTCCCTGTAGTCATCGATCTCGACCTGGCTGCAAGCGTCGTAGAACGACGCAAGTTGGACAAAGGCCTTGGCCTTGGTGTAGAAGGAGATGATGTTCTTCATGACGTCAGGGTCGTTGTGCCAGTCTAGGCTCTGCAGATAGTTTGCTGAGAGGATGAAAATGTCCTTGTTCCTCGACTGCTTTGCGTAAAAGATAATGTTCTTGGTATCGCCGCTCTTGAGTAGGCACTTGATGGCCTTGAGCCTGTCCCCGGCCTGAGTGTACTTCTTGCACGCGAGGTGGAAGCTGTTCTGCTTCTTGCACGCCTTGGCGAGCTTCTCGAGGATCAGCACGCGCCTCTCCTGCTCGACAGGGTCGTCAGTCTTCTCAGGCGTCATGCCCTCGGCCATATCTTCGGTGATGTTCACCTTGTGGTCTATGCAGAGCTGGATCGCGTAGTCGAACTTCTTGCCCTTCTTGTACAGAAGTTCCACAGCCTTCTGGAACTGGCCGTTGCTGATAAAGAAATCAGCGCACTTCTCAAGCTCCGCCTCAGTGGCGTTCTCCCCCAAATCCTCGGCCACACCCTTGAGAACATCGAACATTGCATCTCCGTGCTTGCCCTCCTTGCCTACCCTGAAGCACAGGCTCAACGCCTTGCCCTGGTCGCCCCCCTTCTGGTAAAGCTGTACAGCCTTCTCGTACTCCCCCTTGCTCTCGAAGTACTCGGCGCAGTCAATCATCGAACTCGGTCGAGACTTGAGAGCGAAACTCATGAGCTCAGCATCCAGCCCGTAAGCCTTGGAAAGCCGAATGGCATGGTTGTAACAACCGCTCTGGCTGAAAAAGGAGATGGCCTCCTGGACCTCCCCCATAGCCTCTAGCTGCCTCGCCAAATGGTAGGCCGCGCTCTTGCTTTGACTCTCGTTCACAATGTCAGCAGCCGCAGCCATCTCCCTGTTATGGCAGGCAACCCGGACCAGGCTCAAATCGTCCCCGGCCCTAGAATAATACCTCCTGGCCTTCTCAAAGTGTCCTAAACTTTCGCAGTATCCAGCCCACCACTTGAGCAGCTCGGTGTCGTTCCCCTGGAAGATGTACTCCTCTAGGTCTTCCATGCTTCCCTGGTCAAAGAGCATACGAGGGACCTCAGTCTTGTAAGTATCAGCCCTCTCAAAGTTCCTAATTGCACCGCGAGTATCTCCAATAGTCTCGAGATACTGAGCGTACTTGTGGTGAGTGGTCTTCAGGTGAATTCGGTCGTTATCTTGGGCCATATTGATCGACTCTTCCCATCGCCCCTGTCCCTGATACAGCTTGTTGAGCAAGTCGTACCGTCCGCACTCCTTGTAGAGCCTTGCAGCGTCGTCTAACAACCCAAGCTGGATGGCGACGGCCGCGATGGCCGCCTCGAGCTCGGGCTCTTTTTTTGCCTCCCTCACAGCAGCCGCCCCCCTCGCGTGGCCCATGTTCCCCAGGCAAACCTCGGCGACATCCAATCTCTTGGTCTTGACACACATATTGGCCATGTTTTCCCAGACGGCAGGGTTTTTGATGAGCTTCACAGCTCGGTGGGCTTCATCCATGTTCCCAATGGTAAGGTAATACGAGAAGTCCAGTAGGGCCTGCTTTGTCGTCGAGTCTACGTCCTCCAGACCAACAAAGTCTCTCATGACAGTCGACATGAGGGAGGAGTTTGGAGCAGTCGACTTTGCCCCATCGTCGTTCTCGTCCTTTTGAACAAAGTACAGGCGGGGGACATTCACGCCGACCAGCATCTCGAGGGGTTTCTCAAGAGGGAACACATCTTGCATCCTTATTCCGTTGTCCGCGTCAACGAACATGGTCATGATCTCGATAGGGGATGTAGAGGAAATTGCATCAGATGCAACGCGCAGAACTTGGGGGTCGGACTCGCCCTTGGGTTCGGCAACGTCAGACTTGGTCTCCTCCGCCCCCCTCACAGACCTCTTAGGAGAGGCCGGGGAGCGGTCGCCTTTGGACTGCGCCGTCTTACTCGTCTTACTCACACTCTTGATTACCGAGTTGCTAGCCAGCCTCGTCTCGCAACTCATGAGTTTAGGCTCCTTGCTGTCCCAGAAGGCACTCACAGCGACTCGCCCCCTTTCGTTGAAATCGTAATTGTCAACGATGTCCCTGTCAGCATCGTACACGTGGAGCTTGGAATCAGGCTCGCGAATCTTCAAGGTGCCATGGATCTTGTCACTCAGGATAGCGACCCGCGTTCCCTCGGCATTGACCGAGATGCTCCTAATGACGCCCAAACTCTCATTGGTCATGGGGTCGACAAAGTGCCCGCTGCTTCCTAGCGGCTTGGGCTCCGTCCTCCTAACGTCGAAGAGCTTGATTATGCCAGTGTCGGTCGTAACGGCGAGAAAATTTCCGTTGAGGTCGAGAAGCATCGGCAGACCCTCTGTTTCAGTAAAGTAAACATTGTTCCTATGCACGCCTTGCAAGTTGGTAATGAGAAGTCGATTCTCTTGCGCCATGAAGAGGGTGTCTTTGCGGAGAGCGACGCTCCTGGCGGGAGAGGGAAAGTCAGCCTTCTGGGTTGTGTGGTTTGTCTCATCGAAGCCGTACACTTGGACCTCCTTGCCGTTCCATACGACGAGGTGATTGGAGTCAACTACGAGACCCTTGACGTTGATTCCACAATTGATATCAACGTTGACTCCGGTCTCGGACTGGACCATGACGGTGTCGCTGTTGGTCTGGATGGCAGCAACCCCGTCGTTGAGGTGACGGTGGAGGATGGTCTCGGCCAACATAGTGCAACCGAAGTCCGATCCTGCGGCAAGCAGACCCATGCCCGCCCCCCAGGTAAGGGAGTTGACGGAGCCCTGAATCGAGCAAGCAGGAATGGGGCGCCAGTCAGCGGCGTTCGTGAGCGACTTTGACTTCTTGCTGTTGTTGTCAGAATAGTCCCCAACGAACTTCCACATCACAACGCTCCCATCCTTCGTTCCAGCAGCAATGTAGCGCTGAAGCGGATTGAAGGCAATTGAAATAGCTCTCTCCGAGCGCGCCAGGCCGGCAGAGTTGAGCGTGAGGACATAGTTCTCGTCCTTTGCCAAATCCCAAAACCTAAGCATGTTCTCGCCGCACGCGGCAGCCAAAAGGCCAGGACCTGCCCAAGACACGTTCCTGACTCCGCGCGAGGAGGCATCTCCCGCGACGGAGAGCTTCACCTTCATCACTGGAGCGACCCTCCCGTCCTCGTTGACCTGGATCTGCGTCATGAGGAGTGACCTCGTGATGATAACCAACCTCATCTTTTCCTCGTAGAACATGAGCGTGTCGATGGAAGAAGACAGTTGCTGTACGTCGGTGCAATGCCCGAGGTCGTCGGCATAGGAAACGCTCCCGTTCTCCGACCCAAAAAAGAAGGAAGGAGAGAAGGCTTGAGCTAGCATTTCCGACTTGGTCTTGGAGGACGACATGGAGCAGAAAACGGCGACCGTCAGGGGTGCAGACTTGCGGTACTGGATCGAGGGCGACAGGCCGTGCTTATCGGCCTTCCAAACGCAGCAAATTCCAGAGGCGTCTCCAGTGATTAGTCCTGGGGGGAAGTGGGAAGGGAGAGGGGGGGTTCAGCGAGGCTAGGGAGGAGGTGGAGAGAAGGGGGAGATAAGTGGCTCAAGAACCAACGGATGTGAACACAACTTACTCGTTCCGGAAGGATCCCATTCCATGAAGGTCACCCTGGAGCTGTGTATGGAAGTGTTCGCAGATGCAGTCGTTGCACATCCCATCTGGTAGCTAATAAGTTCAACCCTACCCGATGTCTGTGAAAAATCGAGCAGGAGAAGGCGATGCAACGGCGGATGTCAGAATTGGGAAGAGATAAGAGGAAGGGTGGGGTGGAGGACCGGGGTGACCTCCAGGACATTCAAAATAATTCTCTCTAGACGCCTCCAAACCACAAAACCAAGCACACACCTGTCCAACGGCGAGAACTTTTTGCCTAGGCCTCCACTTCATAGCCGAAGGCTTGCTGTCAGTGGACACAACAGCAGAGTCATCCGCCGAACCCTCCTCGTGGAAAAACACAACCTGATTGTTGCTCGTCCCGACGCTAAGAATCGGCTCTACCGAGCAGAACGCAGACACCAGGCAGGCCGAAGACCCCCCCGTTGGAGGATGGCACCGATAGTCACAGAAGAGCGACTCCATAACAGAATAAGTCTGAAATCAAACCAAAAAGTCCAAGAGGTCGGGAATTGGGAGCAAAACTATGCCTTCCTCAAGATCTCGTTCCAAAACCCCGGTGAAACGGTCGGCCTCAACATCGGCCCCACGCTCCAAATCTAAGCCCGCGAAAGCTACAAAAGCTATCGAAAGGCCGAAGAAGTTTGGATTCAGAACCATTATAGGTAATGCTGTTCGGATGTCATATGGACTTTGACTACTATTTTAACACCATACTATTCCCCCTCCTCTGCAGCGGTCTTCGGGTCTGCACCGATGCTCGTCCTTCTTACCTACACACCTTGGCGGGCTTACATGGACGGGCTCCTCAAGTTCCCCGACATTCTCATCTCCGACACCATTGCTTGCTCCCAGTGGCATCGGTCAGTCTATACCACAGGCATCAGCATGGCCGCCTTGAGCTCTTGTGTAATTTACTCTGAACTCATCAGAGCCATGAAGTCCAGGATTGAGGAACTTCCGAAGTCGACAAAGGTTGACCCTGTCCTCGTCATGGCCCTGGATCAGTTCCTCTTCACCGTTCTTGCTGGAGTCGTCCCAAACCTGCTAATCCTAATCTCATTCATGTTCATTGAGGACGCTGACGAGTACGGGAACATCCAAATACCCAAGGGCGAGGAGCTCATCCAGTGGCTGCTGCATGTTGTCGCAGCCACACTTGCTTTTATGGGACTCGGCATCTGCGCTTTCCTGTACGCCTACCACATCGGCCCAAAGGCCCTGTCGCTCGGAATCGAGAGCGCCCTGGACGTCAAGACGCGCATGATCTGCGCTATCGGAATCGCTGTCACAGTCATCTTTGGAGCCCCCATTCGTGCCATGCACATTTACCATTCAAGGGACACGTGGGCGTTCCCTTTACTCATGGTGGAGGTCATTTCGCTCTCTTTCGGAGTTTGCGCTAATGTCTTCGGGTCTGTTGGCATGATGATGGAGTTGGATGCGACACACCCCAAGGTCTCGTTTCGAAACCTCACTCTCAAGACATGGTGGATTACCCTGGTTAAGCCCATGGTCACTCTCACGCCCTTCTATGGACACGAAGTCTTGAAGGACTCCAAGAAGAAAAAGTAGATAGAAAGAGAGAGAGAGAGAGCTATAAGGCGAGAGGTGGAGGATATAAATAGGATGATAGACATTTTGATAAAAAACACGCTACCCTAACAAAAACAACACATTTAAACCACCCCTCCACCCCCCCATCCGCTCATCGAGTCTCAGTACCAGCCCTCCCTGATGACCCGCTCGGCATTGCTCCTCATGGCAGCGACCTCTTTCACTATATCATTTTTAAGATAGAGGTCCTTCAACTTTCGAAGCCTCTCCTCATTCAGAAACAAAGGCCTGCCCCTCTTGAGCCCGAGATCCTCCTCCCCATTCTTATCCAAATATATTGAGCCCCAGTATACGGCCTTGAGGCCGCTAATGAGAAGGATGGTCGCCTTACTCAAGAGGAAAAATATTCCGATGCCACCATTCTTCCTTGCCAGCTGGGTGCAGCTGCCCAATCTCCCCGCCGCGTTCGTAGCTTTTCCTGCACGAACGACCATCCCCGTGACGAGGTCGATGGCAAACTCGACCTTTTCCTCCTCGTTTTCAAAGCTCAGGCTCTCACTCTCGTTGACAAGGGAGTAGAGGTCAACAAACATTTTGGGGAGCTCCATGAAGGGGTTGTAATCCATCGAGGGGCAGACCGACAGTTCGTGAGAGAAGTCGCGCACCACGATAGGGGGCTTAAAGGCCACGTCCTTCGAAACTCGAATCCTGGTTGAGCCTGTCAAGGACAGCTGCGGAGAGAGGACAGGGGACATCCCGATGTTGGTGAAGTAGCTGTTGACTTGACGGAACTCCCCAAGGTCGTGTAATTTGTCAAACGAGGCTGGTATGTCAATCTCCATACTATTTCCTGAGGAGGCCTCAGTCTTAGTCCGTGCCACGGAGACGTACTTATCAAGGATCGCATCATGCTTCCGGTTGCTGTTGTACTCCTGCCACTTCTCCAGCTGCTGCAAGTCGTCGAGCCACGCAGTAACCGTCTCCACCTCGTCGGCAAAAATGTCCTCAAGACTGAATCCGAGCCCATCGATGATGTCAAAGGCGGTCTCCTCGTACAAGAGGTCGTCGACGGGTTGCAAAAACTCAGTGTCGACGGCACAGCTAGCCTTGGCCACAATGAGAAACACCTTCAAGTAGGGCGTAAGCTTTTCTCCGACCTTCTCCCGAAACGGACCCTTCATATCCTTGAGAAGTGCGCAGAGAGATTCGCCGGAGCAGGAAAACACGCCTTCAGACCCCCAAGGTTGGGAATCTTCAAGGTCACAAGTCACTATCTGAACCGCCCTGGCCAACGTTAGCAGTTTGACCACAGTAGCGACCTCCGAAGATTCAACTCCGAGGGAAAAGATTGCCCCAGCGTACGTCGAAAGGTCCCACGAAAGGACGGGTAGAAGTGGCCAAGCAGAAGCCACGAGGTCTGCATCAACCCATTTCGATTCATCAACATCCTCCACCTCCGAAACGCAAGCTGAGAACGGCATCGGGATGAAATTGTAGGGGGGGGAACTGTCCTTGTTTGACGG
Source organism: Triparma columacea (assembly GCA_030267965.1). Lineage (NCBI taxonomy): Eukaryota > Bolidophyceae > Parmales > Triparmaceae > Triparma > Triparma columacea. Next base: position 51,165 of record BRYA01000580.1, read on the forward strand.
GAAGAAGTGCCTCTCCCCGGTGTCGCCCCTAACCTTCTCACGCTGGAGCCAGTAGGCGGATGCGAGAGCGCACCTTCCGCTCGAGTCATGGTCGAGCGTTCCGTCCCTCGCGACGTGCACAGGGGTTGAGGAGACGAAGGAGCAGATCTCGTCGTAGGCTGTCTTGGGCTCGTCGTTAGCTCTCTTCCAAACGGAGGGCATGCGGAGGTAGAATTGATCCAGCAGGGCCTCCTTCACCTTGCTCGACTCCCCGTCGTATGTCGTAATCATCACTTTTATCGCGCTGACGGTGGTCTCGATGCTCTTAAGGTTGAAGTCGAACTGCTGCTGCAGCGATGACGCCCCAAACCCGATCGAGCTGAAGCCAACCAGGAGAGCCCTATAGGGCTTCAACTTGATTGTGTCCCACTGGCCGGTAAGGTAGTGCGAGGTATTCGAGTCTACTCTCTTACTCACGATGTGCGGAGCTTGCATAGTGTTGAGGAGCTCGCTCGTGAACTGGTCCACTGCCGCCTTCCTGCCCTCTTCAGCTTTTCCATCCTCGCCGTCCTTCTCTCCAGTGTCATCCACATTAGAGGACTTAGTGGCCTTCGGTACAAGTATATTCGAGATCGAGTGGCACAGAGGGCACAAGAACTCGCCATTATTTATGTTGGCGCTGTAGTATCCCATGTACTGAACGCCGTCGGCAGACTTCTGGTGAAGAGACAGGACGTGCTTCTCAACACAGGCGAGGTGGGCTATGTGGCTGCAATACTTGAGGAGAGGTCGGGTCCCCCCCCACCTCTGCTTCTTGCCATCGTCGTTAAGGTGCCTAAGGATGGTGTAACCTGAGCTCGAGATGTAGCTCGCCCACCCCCTTACGTCTCCTGCCTCTACCAACACTCTTCGACTGTGCAGCGGGCTTGAGTTCTCCTCACTGCCGTGTTTGATGACAGTCACAAGGGTGCCTTCCCCAAGGAGGCCGACCTTCTTGGACTTCATGTCTGCGGTAGCCCTAAGCTGGCAGCCGAGGTCTCCGACCACAACACAGAGCTTCTTCATTTCGGTCCTCTCGTCAGCCACGGAGTTCACAACCGTCCTGCAGCGCTGGGCGTGGGCGATGTAGCCCATCGGCTCGTTGTTGGAGCACCGGCAAATGATGCAGAGGGACTCGTCGTCTTCTCCCTCCGCCTTGAGCTCCTCGACGTTGGCTTCGGCAAACTTGCTCTGCAGGCTCTTCATCCTTTCCATCGCCTTCGCCTGGGCGCTTTTGGCCGCCTTCTTCTTCATGGCGTCCGGGGAGGACGCATCGAATTCCGAGCTTGCCTCGGAAGACGGCCAGAGCTTGGGAATGGGAGGGAAAGAGGCGTGGGGTGCTGAAGCCGCTGGGAGGCGGACCCCGGACGACGCTGCCTCCCTGATGGATTCTATAGTGGTAGAGGAGGGGGAGGAGAGGAGGATATCCAAGCAGCGGAGGAGGAATTTCAGGCCGGACGTGACCAGTGCCCTTGCACCACTGTTCTCAGACTCGGCCTCTTGGTCGTTGGTCTTCGCCTGACTGCCATTGTCCTTGTCGCCCCAGAACTCGTAAATGATCGAAAGAAAACCAAGGACGCTTGTCCTCGACGAGACTGCGGTGCATGTGGGCAGCTGTGTCAAGAACCACGAGTCCGGGGATAGGGTAGGCATGTTCTCCATGATCAGGGAAATGTACTCGGATCTCTTGTCCTCGCTCTCGTGTGAGAGCTGGTGGAACTGCAGGGTGGCGAACTGCACGACCTCGAGGATGGAGACGCTGGAGGAGGATATTGTGGCGGAGGAGAAAACGGGGGATGCAGCGTTGTTGTTCGTAGATTCAGAGGTGGCAGTGCTATCACTTCTGGACCGACTGCCTTGTAACCCGTCTGAATTAGAGAGCGACCTGGCCGTAAGTGAGGACGACGACGAGGAGTTGCCTGAACGTCCTGCCCAAAATCCATCCATGTCTAATATAGACATTGGGTTAGCAGAATCCTGAGGAGTGAACGAGTGAAGAGGTTAGTTACATAAAAGCGATATGCATTGACTTGTCGTAATCTTCGTCCGTTGTTCTCACCTCCTCCTGGACCGGCTCGATAGGTGGTACCCATTCTCCCCCCAGTATGGCAAGGAGGAGCGCTCGTCTCAGGGCCGGGAATACCTGAGGGATGAGCAGGAGGTCCTTGGCTCCCTTAAAGATGGCGTGGCACCGGGGAGGGAGAGGCTGGACTATGGGGGGGCACCCGCCTACCTTCGTCCGGAGCTGTGAGATCTTCTCTAAGGCGGCCTGGTGCTCCCTGCGGGAGAGGTGGTAGAAGGCGGGGTCGTACTCTGCGGCCACCTCCTTCTTGAGCTCGAAGGTCTTGGCGGTGGAGCCCCGGGAGCTCCTGGCCTCGACGGCGATCTCGCTCATTACCTTTTGGAGAACGGCCTGGAACTGGGGGGGCGCGTCGCCCTCGTTGACTGTGACCCCGGAAACGGCGGAGGACAAGCACTCGGAGAACGTGCAGGACGGCTGGGAGGCGAGCTTGTGGAGGAGCTCCCTCCTCACAATGTTGGTCATGACGGATGTGGTCTCGGTCGGGGGGGGCGGAAGCTCTGTTAGGATGACGATGAGGACGTTGAAGAGGGACTCGAGCATGAAGTGCGAGTGCTCAGGCTGGGGCAGCTTTGGAGGGTCGACCCAGCCTTCTTGCTGCGTCTTGGGCACAAGGTCAGTCAAGTACCCGTCTAGCGAGAACCGTGTGACGAGGAGGTCCCAGAACAGCGACGCCCCTAAGCCCGCCGTGTGCCAAGAGGCGGAGAACTGCAGGATGGTGAGGTCTAGGTCTCTCAGAGACTGCGGGTTGGGAGGGAAGGGAGGGGGGATGGGGGATGGGGGGTGAGAGTCGGGGTTGATAGTCGTGTTATAAGTCTCAGTCTTCGTCCTTCCTAACTTCCCCTCTCCACTCTTTGTCTCTCACCTTGCAAAGTGGTGGTACCGCGTAGTTGCTCGCCAGCTGAACCGCGCTCTGCCCGTTCCTCATCCACATCCTGCTCTCCGCTATTTGCCTCCAAGCTACAACCGCCCTTAGTGGGAAGTCCACAAGTGCCTGAGCAGTCTTGGCAGCGGCAATCTCTAAACTCAGACGGACTTTGTCTGTGGCGGGGAGATTTGGAAAATCGGAGAGGGAGAGGTTTACCTCGGAACCATCCTGGCATACAGCAGGTCCCAAGACGCCGGAGGCTAAGGGTTTCATGAATTCGTTAATGTTCTCAGGTTCCTCCGAGTCCAGCAGCTTGCAGTAGCTTAGTATGGTCTGCGCAAGGTTCCTGTGCAACGGGAGGTGGAAGAGTACGTTGTCACCTGTTAGGGAGGAGAACTTCGTACGAAGGTACTTGAGGAGAGGCGGAGGGCTCTGGTCGGGTGGGGAGGTAGGCAGGTTTAGGATCTGATATGATAGAGCCGCAAGCTGGTTTGGGTTGATCTTCGTCTGCGATTCCGTCGTCCCTAATCTGGAGGCCGTCGTGGTGGAGAAGGCATTCGGGATCTTCAGGTAAGACTTTAGGGGCCACTCTTCCATGGTAGTCTTCTTCTTTAGCGGTAGCATGTGAGCGAAATCCATCCCCTCCAGGTGTCCCTGGTCCGGTGTCGGCGGCGGCAGGCCGTCCCTGTACGTCCACCTCTTTATCTCCTGCACCAGGGCCTCGTAGAGGTTGGTGAGCGCGGTGCGGTCCGCGTAGGATAGTGCTAGGGCGGGGTGGGAGAGGGAGAGGGAGTGGGAGAGGGCTGAGACCCAGGTGTTGTCCTCGAAGACGACGTGCCCGTTTATCTGACGGGAGGTCTTGTCGACGCCCTGGGACAGCCGGAGGTACCTGGCCCAGAGCGAGGCGAAGGGGGGGTTGGGGTACGGTGGGTTCTCCTTCAAAGTAACGCTGGCGGTCAAAGGCGTCTCGAGGATGTACTCTAGGTCCCTCAGTAGCGGCGGGAACCTCCTGAACGCCGCGGCCTTCGAGTTCAGGAACCCGTCCCCGACGATGACGTGCGGGAGGTCCAGGGCCGTGGCGTCCATGAGCAGGAGGTCGCTCTCAACGTCCACCGTCTCGGAGCCGGTGAACCTCTCCTGACCGTACTTCCTAACGTCGCTCCTTATGGTCTCCGCCGCCGCCCCTAGGGTGTTCCTGTGAAGGGTGTCTAGAACGATCCTGGGGAGGGGCAGCACGGAGCTTCCTTGAGGCAGCAGCGTCTTGGCAGTAGAAGGGCTGGAAAGGCAGGACACGAGGGACTTGGTCGTGAAGAGCTGGACGTTCAACGTAAACACTGTGTCCGCCTCTGCGAGGAAGGGAGGAGAGAGAAAAGTCGGTGCGGTGGCGTGGATTCGTTGTTAGTTGGAAAAGAAGGTAAAAGGAGGGGGGAAACAAAACCTTTCCTCCTGCCCTTCCTTCCTTCACCCCGTACGTTGCCACAAAAAGGTGTCGTGTATTTGTTTATGTCCTCCCCCCCCCCTCCCCCCCTCCCCCTCCCCCCCTTTTGTTTCACTTACCAGTTCCAACCCCCGCTGTGAATAGAGTAGCCAGTGGTTTATAAGCAACCGCAACCGTCGCCCCTAGCCTGTTCTTGAACGAAGGTCTTACAAGTAGTGGTAAGTACATTAGGTGTAGACTCGTCCTTAAGTTCTTCGACGTGTACGGGTCAGACAGTAGTAGTATTAGTAGTTTCGTAACAGGCGTACGGAACGATGGGTTGGAGGGTCTGGTGGGGGGACCTGATAAACGCTTGTACTTATCTAAGGAGCGGTCGTGGGAGAGGGCGTATGGGTACTTGGAGTCCCAAGCTAACCTCCTATCACGATCTGAGGGGTCGCCGAGGTTACGAAGTGACCAGACCTTAATGTTGTCGGAGAGACAGTCAGGGTCGGACAAACTCCTCATGTCAGTGTCGATAACGTGACCATTTGAAACAGTCCAAAGACCATGTGGGCTCTCTGGTTCCCTCCCCCCACCCTTGTATTCCGGGAAGTAAGCTTTGTTAGTATCCGGTATATCCACCCCCGTCCCTACTCCAACTTGTGTAAGCCCTTGTATAATGATGGTCTCCATAACAGCTGAACCAGCAGCCAAATCCCTCATCCACTCTACAACCTTACTAATCCTTTCCTCACCCTCCCACCCAGGTCCGCTCCTTAATCCCACATGTAGTCCATGTTCCCCCTTAAAGAATTTAAACGCATGAGCCGCTTCCCAAAGGCTTTCCGTCCTATATATGACGACCTGCCCCTCATTGTCTACACGTGCAGTCTCGCGTTTTGCGGCAGGTAGGGAGCGTCCGTATACACCTGAACCACCGAAGTGGAATGCCCGGGTTACTTCATCGTATGTGTGGACGTCGTCGTTGTGGATTATTATTAGGTAGGTGTAAGGTTTTGAGGATGTCTTGGGGGGTGGGGGGGGGGGGACGGGGGGAGGGGACTGGGAGAGGAAGTTCTGGTTACATTTATAGGGGGGGGGAGGAGGAGGGGAACCGGGGGGGGGTGGGGGGGGGGGAGAGAACTGAGAGAGGTAGGAGGAGACAGTAGGGATGGGAGATGTTGGACCTGACATCAACGAAGATACGACAGAGTGACCGTATACCTGGGGGTGGTGGTGAGGGGATTGGTTAGTTGCAGAGAAGGGTTTCTGGATAGTTCTTGAAATTGAAGCTCACCTTGACGAGTTCCTGAAACTCTTCATTGAGGACTGGGTAGTCAACGCTGTTAGTTCTAATCTTGCACGCCTCCTCCGCCAGGTGTTCCAGCATTCTCCCCAGGTCCGTGCTGTCCGCCGCCCTCCTCGCCGTTTCCGTAGTCGTCTCAAGTGCTGCCCCAACCGCTCCCCTTAGTACCTCGAGAAGCGGAGGTGGTAGCACCTCATTAACCCGCCTATCACCCTCGTCGTCGCACTCCTTCGTAAGCGCCGGCGCCTCACTGGCGTCCCCAACCTTGTTCTTCCCTCCCTTCCTCGCCTTCCTATGTCTCTCACAGCATCCCCCCCATTCCCACGCCTCGTCATCCCCGCAGTCGCAGCACCCCCCGGGGCTCGTCCTGTGGAAGAAGACCTCGTGGCCCTCGTGGTCGGAGAGCCTGAAGCAGGGATCGCACTGGACGCAGGTGGGGTCGGACTGACAGGTACGACAGTTCCAGGCTATGTCACCGGGCTTGAAAACGTAACCGCAGGGACGGGGGGTTGTGGTGGTTGAGGGGGAGAGGGAGGAAAGATGGGAGAGGAGGAGGGGGAGAGTTATGGGAGGAGAGAGAGGGGGGTGGAGGGAAGGGGGGAGGAATTTCAGGAAGTAGGTTGTTATTATATGGGAGAGATTGCTTATTGTGGTGCTGGGAGTTTGGAGAAGGAGGGGGTTGGATGCCTGTGTGTATGGGCAAATGACTTCGGCAAATGACTTCGGGCAAATGGCCTTGAGCAAATGAATAGCCTACGTCTTCTCACCTTGGGTCACTTGCTGTTAGTGGATGCAGGATGGTCTGGCATAACCTCTTCATTTGTTTTAGCTGTGGTGCCTTGTAGTGTTCAGCTTTGTAGTCTATACTTTGGTGCTGTGTGACGTCCTGGGAGGGGTTTTGTGCGGCGTATTCCTGCAGGTCTTCCTTCAATGCTTTCATTAGTTGTGTTTGTATATCTTCTTTTGTTGTTATGTATGGTATAGTAGATGAGTTAGATGAGTGGGGGGATGTAGATGAGATAGACGATGAGTTGGGGTCAGTAGATGTTCCATTTTGATGAATTAGAGAGGTTAATTTAGCCAACAATTCCGATTCACGAGGATGTGGTGATGAAGAAGGGGAAGAACTTCTTGATGCCTCCATGTTTATCCTCTGCTTTTTAGCTGATGGTGGAGTTGGTGCTTTAGATGCTTCCATTATGTGATTATTGTGTGAGTCTATCGTATGAGTTGTGGTGAAAATGTGGTGGAATTGTGGAGGGATTTTAGGGAGGGAGAGAGGAGTCCGAACGAGTCCGAAGAAAGCAAAAAGAATTTTCTCGATTTGAACTGGAATTGCTTAATGTTTTGTTTCGTTCACTTCTTCTTACCCCCACCATTCTTGCCCTTCTTCCCCTTCTTGCCCTTCTTGCCATTCTTCCCCGTCTCAACTGCTCCTTCCGCTACTCCCACATCCGCTACTCCCACATCCGCAACTGCTCCTTCCGCTACTCCCACATCCGCTCCTCCAGCTGCCGCTTCCTTCCCTGTCTTGCGCCTCCCCTTGACCATTGCCTCACTCTCCCCCTTCTCGTTCAGCGGTCCCGTGCATTGCATCTTGTGTTCCCTCCAGTGCTTGAGCTGGCACTCCTTCGAGCAGTAGGCGACGTTGCGACAGGGGCACATTAGGAGCTTGTCACGCCCGTGCTCCTTGGCAGTTAGAGCCTCGCAAACCTCGCAGCAGAAGGGACGGCCTTGAAGGTAATGTTTCGTGATGTTGGCGATTGTAGGATCGCATCTGGAACGATGGGGTAAACTGATTTTGTCTCGAACTACGTCGGAATCGGGCTTTCCGAGATGAAGAAATGTTGCGAACATCTTTATTGCGACATCTCTACTAAGCCTAGAGTGTAATCCTTTGCACGCGTGGAGGCATACGCCCAACACATGATCCACGTCGCTGGTAGTTGGAATAGCACCGCGCGTGAGAAATAGCCTGCATATGTCGTGTGCTCCACAATTGACAGTATAACTAAGTGGTGAACCAACAACTCCATTAGGGTCAACCACTATCTTGTTCACATTTGCTCCATGATCGAGAAGTGCTATGGCCTGATCAATGTGTCCCATTTGAACAGCATCCACCAAAAGGTTGGAATAGCCTTCCATCACCCCTTCAACTCCTAGGTCCATATTAGGGTCAAGTCCATGCTCTAAGAGCAATCTCAATATTGTTGAATTGTCACTATTCTTCATTGATATATCTGCGGCCCAGTACATGGCTTCCTTGTTGTCGAAACCGGCGTCTATGCTAAGCTTGACAATCTCAACATTGTCATGATGAGAGGCGAGTGAGAGGACTGAAGCTATGTTCCAGTTCGCAGTCGCCATGTTTGTATAAACGCCTAATAAAACCTCAGGACCATGTTCCTTGGCATACCCCTTGACGCGATCCCAGTCTTGGTCTAAAGCCCCCATTATACAAAACCGCTGACCGTCTGTCAAATCGTCCCAACTATGTACTGTCACATTTGTGGTCTCTGATGAATTGTGTGACGATCCTCCCGTCTTCGTCCCCTTCCCTGTCTTGGATCTTTTCTTGACCATAGCCTCACTCTCCCCCCTTTCGTTCAGCGGTCCCGTGCATTGCACCTTGTGCTTCTTCCAGTGCTTGAGCTGACACTCCTTCGAGCAGTAGGCGACGTTGCGACAGGGGCACATGAGGAGCTTGTCGCGTGACTTGGCGGTTAGAGCCTCGCAAACCTCGCAGCAGAAGGGACGGCCTTGAAGGTACTGTTTTGTGATGTTGGCGATTGTAGGATCGCGATAGGAAGAAAAGCGTAGTACGAAAGAATCGAATTTGTCTCGAACTACGTCAGAATCAGGCTTTCCGAGATGAAGAAATGTTGCGAACATCTTTATTGCGACATCTCTACTAAGAATAGTGTGTTCTCCTTTGCACGCTTGGTGGCACAATCTAAACACATTTTCCACGTCGTTGGTGGTTGGAATAGCACCGCGCGTGAGAAACAGCCTGCAGAAGTCGTGTGCTCCACAATTGACAGTACAAATAAGTGGTGAACCAACATGTCCACCAGGGCCACTCTCTGTCTTGTTCACATTTGCTCCATGATCGAGAAGAGCCATGGCGTGATCAATGTGTCCCCCTTCAGCAGCACGCATCAAAAGGTTGTTGTAAAAGACTTCCGTCAACCCTTCGAATCGTGGGTCAATGTTAGGGTCAAGTCCATGTTCTAAGAGCAATCTCAAGATTGTCGAATTGTCACTATGATTCATTGATGTTTGTGCGGCCCAGTACATGACTTCCTTGTTGTCGAAGCCTGCCTCTAAGGTAAGCTTGGCCATCTCAATATTATCGTTAAGAGAGGCGGCGGTGAGGACTGAATACATCTTCCATCCCTCATCATCATTCTTTTTATGAACGCCTAACAAAACCTCAGGACCATGTTCCTTGGCACACCCCTTGATGAGATCCCAGTCTTGGTGAGCAGCCCATGCCAAGCAACACCGTTGACCTTCTGTCAAATCGTCCCAACTATATACTGCCCCATTTGTGGTCTCTGATGAATTGTGTGACGATTGTACCTCTGATTGTGATTCAAACGCGGGCGGCTTTCTGATGACACACGGGATGTCCTCTGGTGCGAATATGTTCCTCCCATCCTCTAGTGCAATTTTGTACGGCGCCACCTGCCCAGGTGGCCAGTTGTTCTCCCTGTAGCAAAGCTGCATGACAGTACCGTTACCCCAATCCATTACAGAGTCGGGACCTATCCTGCACTGAACCTTGTCGCCAACCCGGAACCTAAGACTCTCTGGGTCAAGGTAATACTTGCCCTCTGATTGTGCTTCCATTTTTGAGCGAACCTGTCCCAAATTAGAGTTTATAGCGGCAAATTACGATGTGAAACTTATCAATACACCTTCAAGCTACTCCACTTAGGCAGAAGTATCGTGTAGGTGCTAATATTGGAGTCCAACCAAAAGTGACTGCCGCCGACACCAAAAAAGGCTCTGCTCTGCTTGTTGTCTGAGATGAAGAAGAAGCCGGATGAAGTTTGGGTGAAAGCTTCAAAAGTGACCCCGACAAAAGGTTATGTAACTTGGAAAGGGGGCTTCTAGGAGGCTTTTTAGGAGGCTTTTATGTCCTCTTTTTCAGGTCATTTTTCTCCTTCTCCTCTTCATTTCTTTCTCATCTGTTCTGCCTCTTTTTCGCTCTTTTTGTATTTTAAAGTAGCTTAATAGGGTTAAAGGTGTAGAGTGGCTTTGAAATAGCTCTAAAGTAGCTCTGAAATAGCTCTAATATCTTCCTCTAATATCCTCCTCTGTCGATAACTGAGTTGTTTGTGTATTATGAAGGCATACAAACAACAAATACATCACACACGTCGTATACATCGCATGCATCCCCAACTATCCTTCATTCTCATCCTATTAGCCCTAACACTGGTCTCAATAACAAGCTCCTCTATACCCCCATCATTGCGTCCTACAATAATAGCAATTAAAGGTAAAGATTATGTTATTATATCATCAACAACTACTACTATAACACCATCAGGTATAACTAGAGGTATAGCACCAACAGGTGTACCAACAGCATCTACAGAGCATAATAAATCTCTAGCCACAACAAATATCCCTCCGACCAATCCTAACCTCAATCCTAACCCATTGCAAGACGATCTTACCTACTACCCACAAGCCTCAACATCACTCACAAACCAGGACATAGACACCTCAATCTCCGTCCACGGTGGTGTCTTCTGGTTAGACTCTGACTACACCTCTGTCCTAAAAACGTGCGTTGACAGTATAGTCGCACCCACAACAAATGATGCCTCACTTTCCTCTGCCTCTGTCTCATCTTCAGATTCGTCCTCTTCCTCCTCCCCCTCCTCATCTCCTTCTACTACCCTTCGTACCCCACCATCAATCCTAGTAGGTCTATCAATCCCCGACCCCGGTACGTTCGATAGGTTAAAGAGGTACCTTACAAGGAAGAACTTCAGGCGGTTATGGGGGACACATGGGGCTGGATTCGGTTGTGAGTATAACCCTAAATTACCAACCGAGAATACCTCACCTTCTGAAAGTGGCAAGGGAGGTGGAGGAGGTGGTATTAATAAGGACGATGTACTTAGAGATCTCTTCGGTATCTCCTCACCCAATAATGGGCCCCCTATTGGTGAGGGTGTCGGAGTCCTCGAGTGTGCTGAGGGATTACGTAAAGTAATCGAAGGCATGGGTTCCCACACAACCGGTCTAGTTGGGGGTATCGAGGGTATGAGACCCGCTGTATATATGGTCGATGGGAGAGGCGGGAAACACGAGGTTGATTATTGGTGCGCGGGGGAGGGGGAGAAAGCTGTGGTTAGCGCGATTAAATGCAAGTGGAAGGAAGGTATGGGTAGAAGTGAGGGAGCGGAAACTGTAAGGGAAGCTTGGAGGGTATGGGAAAGGATGATGAGAGGAGGAGGGAACGAGGAGGGGAAGGTGGCGTTTTTACTGGATGAGAAGGGGGTGAGGAGAATCGTACTGTGATGACAAACAAACCCACGGACCAACCACCCTAACCAATACCCTCTTTTTTGAAGATTTTTAAGAAGATTTTTATTGAACATTAATAAACTGCATTCATTCGAACTACACCACACCCGACCACCCCATATATATACACTGCTTGCACACCTTGGGAATCACTAGCGCTCCCTGCCCAAGAGCAAGCTATAATAAAGATTCTTAATAAGTTCTCAAATCCTGAATCAAAAAACAAAAAGATCGGACAATGAATCATGACAACAAAAAACAAAAAACAATGCCTCTCCTACGCCTAATCTTCCCCCTTTTAATCGCCTCATCGGCGCTCGCTCTTAATCCGCCTTCTCAGATCCATTTATCCGTTGGTCTTGACCCTACAAAGATGAACGTTCAATGGTCGACAGAATCACCAACAGAAAACGGTAACTCTCATGTCTTATACGGTTCCTCCGCTTCCGACCTTTCCATGACGTCCGAGGGTGGTTCGTATCCCTTCACTGATGGGGGCGATGAAGGATACACGCAACACCATCATGTTGCTACTATGACTAACCTTGAACCCTCCGAAACTTACTTTTATAAAGTCGGAGACGATGAGGAGGGATGGTCGGACGTATACGAGTTCATAGCAACGCCTGAGACGGGGACTATGGGGTCGCGTGGACCTCTTAGATTCGGTGTATGGGGAGATATGGGTAGTTCAAACGCTGCTATCCTCTCTTCAGTTACAGAGGAGGTAGCAGCCGGTAACTTCGATATGATCCTTCACGTCGGTGATTTCGCATACAACATGAACGACGACAACGGTCGAAACGGTGACGTCTTCATGTCCAACATCGAACAAATGGCTACAAGAATACCTTACACGGTGGACCCGGGAAACCATGAGGTTGCGTACGACTTCAGCCATTATACGGAGAGATTCAGGAACATGCCGGTGAATGCGGTTGATACGCCGACTGTGATTACGGGGAATGGGGAAGCGCCTAATAACTGGTTCTACAGGTGAGCTGAGTGTGGGCGTTTTGTGTATGTAATTGTGTGTGGTGTATATATATATGCGACCCGTGCTATTTCCTAACACACAAACACACACCCTAGCCACGATTTCGGGAACGTTCACTTTGTCGCAATATCAACCGAGATATACTTCAACTACCCAGACCTCGTTGAGGCCCAGTACAACTTCGTCTCCAAAGACCTTGCGTCCGTTGACCGCTCCGTAACACCTTGGGTGATCGTTCACGGTCACCGTCCCCTTTACTGTTCCTGTGACTCAGACTGCGACACCGCTGCTGAGACCGTCCGTCTTGGTCCTGACGGTAAGTTTGGTATGGAGGAGCTCTTCCACGCTAACGGTGTAGACCTTTACATCTGTGGACACGAGCATAACTACGAGAGGATGTACGATGTCTACAACGGTACTAGCACTCGCTCAACTGTGAACCCCCCGGCTACAACGTACATAGTTACGGGGGATGCGGGAGGACCGGAGAAACACGAGAGATTCAAAAGACCGAAACCTGATAGAGCGGCGTACAGGACTGCAGCGTATGGGTACAGTAGGATGACTGTGCATAATGATACGCACTTGTACTGGGAACAAGTTAGGACGGGGGGAATTATCAAGGATAGAGTGGTGGATGAGACTTGGATTGTTGTTGATGAACACGGACCATTCTAAGGAGGAGGCGAGCGTGGGGGGGGGGGGCTGGGCGGGGATTCATAATTACATTCTTTGTATTGGAATTAGATTAGATGTTGGTTTCAACACCAAAAGCTGTCTGCGACTTTGAGGTTTCTCAAAATCTCAAATTGGCTAATCTGCTGCCCCATCTTGTTTGGAGCTCTTAAGGAAGTGTGGAGAGTAAAATGGCAAGTAGCGGCGCAACAGAGCGATATGAAGGCGGGACTTCAGCATCGGAATCAGTATCAGGGTCCTCACCTATCTCAGGAGGTGAAAAGAATGAAACAGTTTCATCGACAGTCTCGAATGATCCAGCATTTTACACCCCATCAATGATGATCGGTACAATGAACGAAACGATGAAATCAGTTGGGGGCTCTGTCGAGCTAAAACGCAAGTTAGACAACGGAGCTCTCATAAGCAGTACAGAAGGAGAAAGAAAAGCTGCTGACATGAGCGCAAAGATGAGACAAAGTGCAGAGGAGGTCAAGGGACAGCCTTTTAGCGTAAAACTGGAGTGGAGTAGGCTGAGGAGGGAACAGGGTAACGTCATATTTAAGAGGGGAGAGTGGGCTGAAGCCATGGATGTCTACATGACTTGCCTGGTGGCAATCAGCAATGAGGAGGGTGAGGTAGAGGAGAGCGAGAGGGAGATCAGCCTCCCGGTGCTGCTCAACCTAGCGCAGTGCGCCCTCAACATGAGGGCGGCGAGCAAGTGCATTCAGTTCTGCGACCATGCGGAGAGGTGAGATGAATGTTAAGCATGTCGCAACAACAATGCCAGATGGTGAATACAGCACTAACATCCTTCACTTGGCTTTCTCCCCCCCCCCCCCCCCCCATCCCCTCGATGATCAAAGTTTGAGCACTGGTATTGGCAAACACTCCCATAAAGTCCTTTTCCGTCGTGGTAAAGCCAAGATAATTCGGGGCGACTTTAAGGGCGGTAGGAAGGACTTCCTGCAGTGCAGGGAAATCTGCGGAAACCCGTCAATGCAGGGAGGGGAAACGGAGATGAAGGAGATCGAGAGGGAGCTGAAAAAGCTTGATGTGCTGGTGAAGAAGGGAAAGAAGGACGAGGGTATCAGGAAGAAGGCTATGAAAAGGGTTATGGGGGGGGGTGAAGTAAGGGTTTATGAGGGGGGAGATGGTAGGGCCGCGGAGGGGACCAATGGGCACGGGACAAAAAAGGATGGAGAGAAAACCAGCGAGTACGACTCGAAAAAAGAAGAGGCAAAGATTGAAGAGAATGTGAAGCAATGGTTGCCGTTGGTCGTACTCGTGCTGGCGATTCTGATGTGTCTTAAATAGCTACGAGAATGCTTGTTGTTCGAATAATTCGAGTCTGTAGAAAGATTGAGCGATTCGTAACAATTGTCAAATCAAATAGTCTTTTTTTGGTGGGTTTTTTCGACTGGTCCAGATTCGGGCGGAATTGAGGATGCAGGACACACGGCCCTTATTGAGTTTTGAGAGCGAAGCAGGTAAAGGTGAGAATTTTTAAGCATTTGGAAAAATTTGACCACCAGAAAGTAGGGGAAAACGACAATCGTATTGTGCTCTACCTACACGTTACGGTAGGAGGTACCACGGCGAAATATAAAAAGTAGGGGAATACGATGATGCATAATTTTTCCCTCCTTTCCCCAAATAATGCTTGGTGGAAATGGCAGATATGAAAGTATTCCTCTCATGAGTTACATACGATCCGGGGGGGGGAGGCCGTGTGTTAGGGTTTATATAATTCTTTAAAAAATCGGTAATTGAGTTCAAATGAGCACCTCACACAACACATTAATCCTCACTAATTCGCAGCCTTGACCTCCGGCTCCGCCTTGGGTGTCTCGTTGGCCGCCATGAATTTCCTCGACAGCTGCGCGATCCCGCTCCCCGCCATGAAGACATTGACGCTGAAAAGTGTGTAGTT
>BRYA01000581.1:0-54806 GCA_030267965.1 Triparma columacea
TTTTCCCCCCCCCCCCCCCCCACCTACTCCCCCTGTTACCCCCCCCCCCTACGCCTTGTCCTTGTCCTCTTCAACTATGAACCTCTGCCCCGCTTCCGACTTTTTCAGCATATATCGCCTCCCATAGACCATGTAGTGCTCCCTCCAACGGACTCGGACATACCAGCAACCGAATCGCCGTCCATTTAGGACAAGATGACGTAAAAGGGAGGTGGAGTTTTGGGGGGGGGAAGGGAGGGAAAAGGTCAAAATATGGTCTAATAAGAGATCATGGTTCATGGGGTGTTAACGATCTCTTAATTTAGGCACCTTTTCTCCTGTTAACACTAAGAGATTCCAATCTCTTATACGACAACATCCACTGTAACGCCTTAATAAGTGTGATAGCGTCCAATTTGTGGGCGAGGGAGCGAATAGGTGACCGCGTGCCTTTCGCAGCTAATCTTTCTTCAAAAATCCTTGTCGCAGAGCGAGGAGACCTTCGCCAACACTGACTCGTGTTACAGTGCCTCGGATGTAAAAAAACCAAATCAGAAGTCCCACATCTTCTACTACCAGTGCTAAGAAACCTACACCAAAGCAATTTTGGCTCAATTACTGCTCAATTACGGCTCAATTACGTTTGAACTACGGGTAAATTACGCATTTCTATCGCTACATTACCAAATTCGTTGCTAATACTTCCGTCTGGGAGATACAAAAACATCACCGCCAACCTTCTTCCGAACTTCTCCCTAAAAACCTTCTCCCTAAAAACCTTCTCCCAAAATACACTACATATTTTATGCCTTACTCGAAACTACGTATTAGCACTAGAATATGACTGCAACACCTTACTTCGGAGCCCTCCTTGCTATCATCGCTTGGGGAACCTTCACTGTCCCGTCAAAGGCCCCCTCCATAGTATCGTGTGACCTACACCCGCTTTGGTTTCAGTTGTACGTCTCTGTAGGCGTGTCTTTGTCCTCTCTTCTTCTCATCCCCTTCCAGAAAGGTTGTATAAGTGACTTCACCCCTTTCGGTACCATCTCTGCTCTCATGTGGGTTTTCGCCAATACTTCGGCCATGGCGGGCGTCAAACTCCTTGGCATAGCCACCGCCCAGTCGACCTGGGCGGGTGTGATAGCAATAGTGTCCTTTGTTTCAAGTCTAGTATTCTTCAAGGACGACCCCCTGAACATGCCCCTGGCGATTGTAGGGGTTGTCCTACTCTGTGGAGGCATCGCCATCCTCGCCTACGTATCCTCCCGCTCATCTGACCCTACCTCTTCCTCCTCCCCCCCCCTCCCCACCTCCTCCTCTCCCGGTGAAACCACGGACGCCCTCCTCAGCAACCTCCTCGATGATGCCCCCCACGATCCCCCCAAGCTCTCCTCCCCCCTAAAGCCCAGCTCCCTCCTCCCCGGCTTCGCGTGCGTCACATTTACCGGCTTAATGGCCGGGGCAATTTTCGTCCCTCTCCGCCTCGCGCCCTCCCGCTATAGGGATGGGCTGCAGAGCATAAAGTTCAGCTTTTCCCAGGGCATCTCCACTCTCCCCGCCGCCCTGCTGCTGGTCCCCCTCCTATTTCGCTTGCTCTACCAGTTGGATTCCAAGGCCAGGAGTGCCAAGTTGGGTTTCCTTGCCTGGCTCCCCCTCCCCCACTTCCGCTCCTGCCTTATACCCGGTGTGATATCTGGGGCCCTCTGGAACACCGGGAACCTCGGGGCGACACTCTCGGTGCTTCCCCCCCTCACGGCGGTCGGGTACACGCTGACGCAGTCGGCGCTGCTCGTGGGGTGCCTTTGGGGGATACTGTACTTCAAGGAGATTCGGGGGAAGGACAACTTGCTATTGTTCGGCCTAGGGGCGGCAGTTACGATGGGGGGACTTTTGTTGACGGGTTACTACGGTACTTGTTAAACGTGTTGTTTTTCTCACATGTGCTGCCTTTTTCTTTCTATTATATTATTTCACATTTGACCACCCCTCCCTCCCCCTTCAATCGTCCCACTCGTCGTCGTCGACGGCGGCTTCCCCCTCCGCTTCCTCCTGCTCTTTCTTTTTCAGCGCCTCCCTCTCCCTCATTCTGTCGATCTCCGCCTGCTTCTTCGCCATGTTATCCACCAGCCCCTCATCCACGTTGACCGCCGGCGCATGGTACAGGTTCGTCACCTTGTGTTGTGAGTCCATCTCCTTCCCCCTCTCCTGCTTCAGCACCTCCACCGACAACAAGAACAGCGTCCCATTCTTGACCTCAAGCTTCACGACGTCCCCCGACCGGAGGACGTCGTCGCCTACGTAGCCGAGGGAGTTGCGGAGGACGGCGAGGACGTCCGCTGCGCCGAAGAGGGTGTAGTGCTCCCCGTCACCGTCAGCAACATTAGGCTTAGGGTATTCACCAGGGAAACCCTCAACAAAGGCATCCACGGAATCGGCAAAGGAGGATCTAGCGGATTCGGGGATTGAAACTCGAATTCCAATGCACTTGTAGGTGGCGTCGTCGTTCTTCTTGCCCTGAGAGGAGGTGAGATAGGCGAAAGGGTTGGTAGGGCGAAGGCGAGGGGAGAGAAAGGGGGGGACCTCGCCTTGGGTCCTTCGCCTTGATCGATCTCTTGCCCCTCGTTCCCGGCTTACGGTCGCTGTCATTGCGGGGAACTCACTTTCAAGAAGCCTCCGACCACCTCCGTGTGCTTCTTGATGAGGATATTCGAGACCGACAAAACCTTGCAGTTGGAGAGGAGGAAGGGGGCGTTGGAGGGAGAGGGGTATGAGATGGGGGGCCAGGGGAATCCGGCGGGGTAACTCAGGGGGATCGAGCGACCGAGTGCGTGCTGCATTGCGGACATGGGGGAATTACTTTTTTGCCAATTCCCAGAAGGTTATTTTTATCCTCACACCTTGACCGCTTGGCCGTCACAAAATCGTTGCCTCCGCGGTCAAGCCTGCCACTAATAATGCCTTCCGTGTGTTCTTTTTTACTCGTAATTGCCCTGATCCTCCCCATCCTGACCCAGTCTAATCGTGACCTTGAAGTATTGGACCCAAGGGCCCGTATCCCGTCGATGTCTGCCTCATCTATCGTGTCTTCCGGTGGTTGGACAGTCGTTGACATACACTGGCTCTCCCATGCCGTTGAATTCCGCCCCTCAGACGGGGGAAGACAGGTGAAGGTGGACTTTGGTTTCAGCACTGTGCAGTGGGTCACCACGCTGGAAGAAGGTTGCCACGGGGAGGGCGGGCAGATAGTTAGCTGCGTGAATGTTGAGTACGTCGTTGACCGAGTTGCTAAGGTTTTTCTTTTAGATGAGGTTAGGGCTATCGGTGGGAGCAATGAGGCCTCAGATCTGTACCTTGATGAAGTTACGAAGGAAGTTTGTAGGGTCGAGGGACTAGAGGGGGATGCATGCGGTCACTTGAAGACGTTTGTTGGGGGCGGGGTTAGACAGAGAAGGGACGCAGAGTTTAAGGGCGGCGTTTGGGGGAGTGTGGAAATGGTTTACAGTTTATGTGGTGTAGTTAGGGAGACGTGGGGGTGGCCGTTCGTGCAAGAGTTCGGAGTTGGTGAGGACGACATTTTTGAATTTTGTGAAGGAGAAAAAGAGGAGGGTTGGGACGTAGAGGTTGAGGTTAGGCTGGTTGGGGAAGGTAGAAGGGGGGGCTTCGTGCCGGGTTGGGAGGCTGTCGCGGGAAATGGGGACACGACGAGCGTCTCTTCCTTCGTGTACCTCCCAGGTTGCCAGGTTAACACATGTGCAGGGATAGAGATTTTGAAGCCGAGGGAGGGGGAGAGGGTTGGGAGAAGGTTTGAGGTTGAGGTTATTGGGGAGGGGGTGGAATGGGACGTTGATGGTCAGAGGAGAGGGTCAGAAGGGAACTTTTGGGTGAAGGTGGAGAAGGAAGGAGATGGGTGGATGGATGGAGGGGGGTTGAGAAGGGGCAGGGTCACGGTTAGGAGAGAGGGGTGCAAGTGCAAGTGGAGTGAATTTGAAATTGTGGAGGATTACAAGGTGGAGTGGGAAAGGGAAGACGGACAAGGGTGGGACTTTAACTTTCGTGGGCTAGAATTTGCGGGTGTCGAACGGGAGGAGGACATCAGGGTAAAGGCTTCGGAACTGGGGGGCGTCGTTGAAGTAGAGTTTGGTTTGGAGGTGAGAATGGACGAAATTTAGATAGTGCCTTGACGATATTGTTGCAAGCAAAGCATCATTTGCATGAAACTGAGGCTATTTTGTGGCAATAGCCTCACACCCGACAGTCATCAACCACTAACGCAACCCCTGTAAACCACTCATCTCAGAATGTTTTGGGCTTGGGAGGGGAGGTTGAGGGGAGCGGGAGAAGGTGGGCAAGGTTGGAGGTTTTGACCCCCCCGCCACCGCTATTGGGAGACCTGGCGATTGTAACGGCCTGCAGTCAGGAATACGTGGACGACGGAAGGCTGGGGAACCTCATAGGCTCCATCCTCAAGTGGGAGAGAGGGACAAAGGTGCTATTTTACGACCTGGGGGTGGACGGGTGGGTGAGAGAGAGGCTAGAATCCCTCGGCGTGGAGGTAGTAGCGCTCCCCAAAAGTTACTCTATACAAGGCGTGGTCGTGGACACTTCTCCACACTTCATCGACGCTTCCACGTATGCGTTCAAGCCTCTCTGCATATGGGATGCGTTGAAGGGGCGTGGTCTGCAGAATGTACTTTGGATAGATGCCGGTGCCGAGGTGAGGAGAAGGTTGGATGGTGTGAGAGTGAGGATGGGGAATGAAGGAGCATTCCTAATCAAGCATGAGGGAGGGTTCCCTGACGACCGGTACCATCACCCTGACGCGGTAAAAAAAGTGGGATGTGAAATGGATGGGGTTAATGGGAAGGGCGAGCTGCCACACTGCGCCACGACGTTCGTGGGTGTGGTTGAGGGAAGTTATATGGAGAAAGTTATTGAGGACATTCTGGTTTGCGCGGGGGATAACTTGGGGTGCCTAAATCCTGAAGGCTCGAACAGGGGGAACCACAGGCAAGAGCAGACCGCAATGAACGCTATTTTTTGCAGGGATGGGAGATCAGAAATGTGCAGGGATGACAGGGAGGGGAGGTGGGGCGGGAGTACTGAATTCATAAACGGATGGAGGGAGGGAGGGGGGAAAGCGGAGATGGACAGGGATGAGTGGAATGAGGTTGAGCTCTATACGAGGAGGGTTCATCCGGTAAAGCCGTACCAAGTATTTTGACACATTTTGTTTTTGAATGATGACAACGCTCACACTGTTAAATCTACCCGCCCTTCTTCTTCCCCTTCTTTGCGCTCCCCTTCTTACTTGGTGATATTCTCTCATTGTCTCCTTTCTTGCCTCCTTTTATCCCTTGTCCTTTGCCCCCTCGTTCCCCTCCTCTCAACACTACCGCCATGATCAGAACCAGCACTGCAAGGAAGAGCAAAACAACAAACACTCCCCCAGCCCCGACTACCTTACCCCCCCTCCCTCCTCCCTCCAACCCTTCGTTTGTCCTCGCATCTGCCCTCTGTCCACCCTTCGACCTCCCCTTCCCATCTATTGAATCCCTTACTTCCCCTACACAGTTGTCACTCATACTTTCCAGACCAGTACCATGCGTCAGCGCCTGATCGAGTTGCTCCTTGCACTCCCAAGAAAGAGAGTAGTGTATTGACAACAGTTTATCCGAGGAGAGAGAGGATGATGAGGCAGCTGAAGTCATATTTATGGGATCCAAGGGCCGGGGCAGGGGGAGATTTTCAACCCCCGCCCCGGCCGGTGAAGATTGATTGAAAACGGCCGCTCAGGTTGTGAGGGGGGGCGTAGGGGCGAAAGTAGACAAAATATCGCGTTTTGCTGGCAGTTCTAGTTGGTAGGTCCTCAACAACCCACCCTGGAATTTTCACAATTGACTTGCGATATCGATTTTGGTGCAGTAACTTCGCCTTCGCCGCGTTTTTATTACCGCCGTGCCACCATTCGTACTTCGATAATTCGTTGGCGTGGATCTGGGCCCCCAAAACGTCTCTCAAAGGACGAAATCCATTTCTCTTCGGTTTGGAATTTCCGCCTGCTCCGACACCAGATATGTCGCTCCCTAGTCATCACCACCAATTACATGACAACGGATCTGCTCCCTCTCGTAGGTTTCCGTATCCCAAGCGTCCTATGCCGACAATATCCGAGTATAACCATTCAAATCCTTCCCACCTGCCCGAGTCCAACGGCTTGGTCACCACCCACTTGGCCACCTATAGCTCAGATTCGGGTTCTTCTTCGGGCGTTTCTCCCGACTCTGACTCAGATGGTGATTTTCTATCCGACTTTTCCTCGAACTCATCGTACCTGTCTTCCCACCGGCGAAGAAAGATAAAAACAACAATTTTAACTCAGTTAGTGTGCACGGCCGCATTTCTCGGGTTCCTGGGATTTATGGTGCACTCTAGGATCACCACTAGCACCGTGCCGGCACCCTTCGGGGACTCAGCTTTCGGGAGGTCTGGAAGGCAAATGCTGGTGGTTCCTTACTGCGGGCTGTCCAACAGGCTCACTCTCATGATTGAGTCTCTTTCGCTGTCCCGAACTTCTGGGCACCAGGCCATTTTAAATTGGCTGGTGGACGAGGACGGAACGGGGGAATTCAGTGACATCTTCGATGAGGGGCGGAGCCCGTTCAATACCATTTATGTGAACGCAGACCTCCCCGAGAGCATTGACCCAAGTAAGAAGGAGATTGATGGAACTCTAATGCTCACGGAGAGAGCTATTCCGGGGCTGAGTAGTAATAGCAGGGGTGTAGACTTCGAGGGGTCGTTCATTGAGAGGAATAGCGCTAGTCTGGCCAAGAGAATATGGAACAGGAAACACGGTGTGAATGGAGTGAGTAGGAAGGAAGGGCAAGCGGGTCAGGGTGAGGGGGTCATCATAGCTGGTTGCAGGGAGGGAGGGCTAGAGGACGTTGTCGTCGGAGGTGGTGGTCATGGTCCTGCCTCCAATTCCAAGAGGCACGTAGAGCAGGCCATGAAGCTGTTCTCGTCGGTAAAGTGCAACATCCTCACCGCTGCGTCCAAGTTCAATACGATAACGAAGCTAAACAAGAAGCAGAACAAGCTAGGGCTTGTGGTTGGGGTAAGCATATCGAGTAACAACAGCCCATTTAACAAGGATGGGAGTTGGACTTCAACGGAGGAGGAACTTAAGCTCTACGATGGGAACAGCCTGCTATACGTGTCCAGTGATGACGAAGCCCTCATAAAGTGGTTTTGCGGCAAGTACAGGCACGTCGTAGCGCTAGATAGGGGGGGAAGAACAGACACGGAGGACAAACTTCTTGACCTCCTTAACCTTGGGAATGCCGATTACGTCATAGGAGATAGAGGGGACTCATTCTCCAGGCTTGCCAAGTGGATGAGCCAAGAGCGAATAGTTAGGAATGTGCTCCAACAGCAGAGGAGGGTGGAGTGTGTGCAAAAGATTGGTTCCGAGGTTTTCATGAGTCATGATTTCAATCAGTGCAGCTATGAGAGTGGAATTGAATGATGATACGTATAATGTCTGGCAGGGAAAAGGTGGTGCCATCCGGTTACAAAATTGGAGCAGTACTAGTTAATAATTAGGGGTTTGCATTGCAATAACTTTTGGTTATTTTGATTTGCCGCGACCTACCGACCGCAAAAAACATTCCCTTCATTATTAAGCGACCGAAAATCCGAGCGGTACGTTGTGTGCTCCGTGGTCGCTTCCCGTGTACCAGCAGTGCAAGTCACCGTCTGCCGTCACCCCACAAGCGTGGTCCATCCCCAGGCTGATCTGGTCGTACACAAGGTCCTCGTCGCCCTGCATGGATATGTGGGGGATAGGCTGGTGCGCACCCCAGCAGAGGACGGTCTGGTCCTCGCGGATCGCGCACGTGGAGAAAGCTCCGGCGGAGACCTGCTGGAAGGGTCCTTCCTGGGGTTCGGACTGCTCTCTTATGTTGCTCCCCCAGCAGCTGACGGCCTCGGTATCGTGCTCGACACCGCAAACATGCTTATTGAGACTACTACTGATCTGCTTGTATACCTTGTTGGCAGGAGGATCGCTCTGGCCCATGTCATTCTTTCCCCAACACTCGACCAGGCCGTTCTGCCTCAGGCCGCAAGTGCTGCTGCTGCCGCAGGTGACCTGGACAAAGTCGCCGGAGTTGGGGGTTGCTTCGTTGAAGTGGTTGGCACCCCAACAAACAACAGACCCATCCTTCATAACTCCACAGGAGTGGAACTCCCCAGCAGAGACCTGTGTGAAGAGGCCCTTGGGAACATGCCCAATATGCTTTTTGTTGCCCCAGCACTTGACTTGTTCGTCTATTCCCACGGCGCAAGTGTGATAAAAGCCGGCAGAAACCTGAACAAAAGTTCCCTCAGGAGGGTCACTCTGGCCATGCTTGTTATCACCCCAACATTTCAGTGTGCCCCCAAAATCCTGTCCCGGACGAGCCTCAATAGCGCACGTGTGAAAGTAACCCGCAGACACGGAAACGTCGTCAAGATCGTTGTGGAAACCAGGAGGCAGGGAAGGGAACCCATTATCCCCCAAGACGAACAGTGGGGAGGACACCATGAGGGACAGGATGGATATAACGCCGCGCATGGTAGGTGACAGTATGAGGGTATGTACGGGGCGGAAGGAGTGGGTCGCAAATTTTACGAGGACAGGTTGTAGGGTGTGTAAGTGAGGTTGTCTTCTCCCTTCCGGCAGCGCCTTTTCTCAGTGATCCAAAAGTAAGTCCAAAGTCCAACCAGAAAACTCACCTTTTTGATAAATTGAGATAAAAAGCTGCTAAGACAATGGATCCATCCAAAATTCCGCCAAAACAGTAAGTAGAGATAGAAAGATCCATTCATGTATCTTCTGTGTTCTTCTACTAACCCTCTACCCTAATTTGACAACCACCATCAATCGACTCCACCACCGCTAGGCAGGGATTGTTCAGGCCTAAAAGAAAAAAGAAGAAGAAACTGACTGAGGAGGAGCAAGCTGCGAAAATAGCCGAGGAAGCTGAGGAGGCTGCCGCTGAGAAGAGAGCAGAGGATGAGAGATTGAAGAAGGTGGCCGCTGTTTCCAGCAGAGAAAACAGGAGTGCGAGGGGGCCGCGACAAAGAAGGGACATTCCTAGGGGGAAAACTGTTATGATGGCAATGAGTGCGAAGGAGACGGAGGCGGCTATCAAGAAGGGTGGAGGGGGGGGTGGAGGGGGGGGGGGAGGTGGAGGGGGGGGAGGAGGTGGAGGGGGGGGGGGAGGTGGAGGGGGGAGGGGGGGGTCATCCAGCTCCAGCGGGGGGCAGAAGAAGGGCGGGTCATCCAGCTCCAGCGGGGGGCAGAAGAAGGGCGGAGGGAAGTCGGAGGCAGGAAATGACACCGACGAAGAGATTCTAGGCGAGATTGCTGAGACCAAGGGCAGCGCTGCCAAGACGACTATGTGGGACTCGGACTCAGACTCCGACGCTTCGGAATCGTCATCGGACGATGATGCGGGCGGCAGCAGCAGGAACAAGAAGAAGAAGGGCGAAACCAAGACCAAGAAAAAGGTAAAGGAGGAGCCTACCTATGATAGCGAAGATAGCGATGTTGATGTGGCTATAGGCAGGACCAGGATGAACGAGAAGTCCATGGAGCCCAGGAGGCTTCCGCTGCACGGCAATTACAAGTCCTTCGCGGACAGCGATGACGACGACGACGATGACAGCGAAGTTGAGAACCTCGTGCCGCCTTTCCTCCCCTCTGATGCCTCCGAGGAGGAGCTGAAGAAGGAGAGGGAGGGACTCTTCCTCTTCCAGCTCCCAACGCGACTGCCGAAGCTCAGGGCTGCAGGGGCGGTAGCTTCGGGGGGGGGAGGGGGGGGGGAGAAGGGTGCAGACAAGGACATATCGCAACTCTTCGGCACACAGGCCGGTGAGGGGGCGGGAGAAGGGGGGAAAACAAAGGAAGGCGAGGGAGAGGAGGAGGACAAGAAGGGCGTCTTCGACGATACCTTGTCGAAGATGGGGGGAAGGTTGGGGAGAATTGATGTCTATGAGAACGGGGAGGCAGAGTTGGTCATCACAGGGGAGGACGGCTCCGAGATTCGGCTGGACGTAAGCACGGGCATCAAGTGCGGGTTCAAGAGGACGGCCGCAATCGTGGACGTTGAGAATCAAAAATTCGGGGAACTGGGGGACATTAGCAAGACCATCGTGGTTACTCCTCAGATTTCGGATGAGTGGTGAGGCGTGACAGTGGGGGGGCTGGTGTGTGTAATAAGCTTGCGAAAACATGTAATAAGCTTGCGAAAACAATTTCTTCTCCACAACCCTATAGCAAACGATTACATTTTTGTGTCTGCGCGCTTCCTAAAAGTATGACGTGCCGAAGACCTTCTTGTCGAATTCCTTCTTGGCCTTACTCCTGCTTTCAACATGTGTCCCTCCCTCATCGTCCAACTGCACCCTATCAAGCCTCGTATTAAACGGTGGCTGCAGCACCGCCTTTTGTCTCTCCGTCATCCCGTCGTAGCAACCTTCAGGCCACATGGGGTTCCCCTGTGATAAGCGTGAGATGAGTGAAGCAAGTCGCGGAGAGGGTGTTGCGTTAGAGGGTTGGATAAGTTGTGTTCATGTGGGAAGAGTCAACTTTAGGGACGGAGGTATCGAGAAAGAGCACAGGGATTGTCTTGGCAATTGCTCTTCCACTCCTTGCATAATCCTCACCTCCTCCATGTAGCTCCTGCCGTAAGCGCAGGTGCTGGGGGCAAATCTGAAGAGTGCCACACGCCTCTGGTGGTCATTCATCCATGGGAGGGCTCCGTGGACGGTACCCTCGGACCATATTATCACGTCACCGGGATCAGAGACAACCTGCTGAACGTGCTCACGGTATGCGTCGCCCTGGATCATGGCGGGGGGGGCCTTAAAGTTGCTCTTGTGACTGCAAGTGGGGGTGAGCGAAGCGAAGCGATGAGCGAGGGAATGGCTGAGGGGTCAGGATGTTGCCCTTGCACTCACCTTCCCTTGACCACACAGAAACCTCCCCCACCCTCCGGATGCGGGCACAACGCGACAGCAACAGCCAACAGGTTGCTCCTGATTTGACCGTGGTTGTAGGTGTAGGCCAAAAAGTGGTTATACTCCCCGCTGCTTACGTCGATTGTCCCGCCATGGAGGTTGAATCCCTCAGAGCCCTTGTTCTGGACAATGCAGAAGGGCATATGGTCCATCCTGTAACCCTTCCCGCAGAATTCGTTGTAGTAAGGCACGAGCTTAGGATGGTCAAGCACGCTGTGGAAGAACTTCGACTGCTCCCCCCACTGGAGCACCCCCCCAAGGTCAATCCTTCCGTCCTTCCCATTGCCTCCCATCCCAGTTCCCCTCTTCGTGTTGCGGATGGCGTCGTCGATCCTCTCGTTTGCAGAAGGCATGTGGTTAGTGATTGCATCGTTTGCCGCGGCAACCTCCTCAGGGGAGAATACTCTGTGGAGATGGGTGGAGATGGGTGAGTCGGGGTTCACATTTTATTTATTTGAGTAATTTGGGTTTCCCTGTAGGTTGTGAAAGTTTCTTTGCTCATTATCGATTGTTTTTAATTCTCTTTCACTCACCCCTTAATTACAATGTAGCCATTTAAATCAAACAGGTATTTATCCTCCTCAGAAAGCATCGAGGGGATTGAGCTGGCAAGGCGAGTTGTCTGCCTGTGCAAGCTAAAAGGACGATTGAAACGAAAAGCTGGTGAACGTGTTGTAAAGAGGGATAAGGAAACGGTGGTAAGCTTCGTCAACATTTGTTGAGGGCTGGAGAGTTGAGTTTGCTAAATAAAATACCACATTTTCACATTTTCCAATTTAATGAGCTTCTGGAGCAACACAAATAATGACAATGGGTCAGACGGCTGTTCAGCTCCTCCTCTCGAGTCGAGTAGCACTTGGGGAGCTGGATACTTGATCTATCTCCTCTTTTCCCTCTCACTCCCGACCATCATCTATTCGGCTTTGTATTTGCTGGTAAGTGGTACCCTAGTCCTGATATGGGTGCAGTTCACTCCTTCGTGCCGTCTCTGACCGCCCTCGTCCCTTCCCCAGCCTTTCGTTGTCTCTTTTTTCAAGCCCGTCCCTGATTTGAAGAAGAAGTACAACGCTAAGTGGGCCCTGGTCACTGGCGGTGGAAGCGGTATCGGCAAGGGCCTCGTTTTCGGGCTCGCTAGGATGGGCCTCAACGTCGTTATCGTGACGCTGCCGGACCCCACCCTCGAGCCTCTGTTGAAAAAGTTGAGAGAGACGTTCCCTGAACTTGAATTCCGCGCAGTTCCGGTTTCGTTCTCTCCGAACGTTGACTACATGGCACCTATCAAGAAGGAGGTGAGAAATTTGGGGTGGTTAGTCGGTGGAGTTGGCGGCGTGGGCAGCATCAGTATTACTATGTGCAGCGGTGTTGAGTTGGGTGGCTCATAATTAACAGAGTTGCTTATTTTGATGTTTGTCCCTTCTCATTTTCTCCCTCCGCGCCCTGCCCCCTTACCCACCCCATTCCAGACATCCGACATTACCATCCAGCTGATCTTCAACAACGCTGGCTTCATAGTCACAGGTTTCTTCGAAGCCACCGACGAGATGAAACACCTCATGAACCTCGAGTGCAACGCCCGAGCCGCTGTCCGCATCACCCACCACTTCCTCCGGATCCTCGTCACCAAAAAGCTCAAGGGTTGCATATGCTTCACCTCTAGCGTCGCTGGTTACATTCCCACCCCCTTCGCCGTCATGTACGCTTCCACCAAGGCCTTCGTGAGCCAGTTCTCCAGCTGCGTCGCAATAGAGGTCGCGAACCTCGGGATCGACGTCTGCGCCGTCCACCCCAGCCCCGTCAACAGCAACTTTTATGACAAGGTCGAGCACAAGATCCAACTTATGGAGGACGCCAAGAAGGCGGCCGTCGAGCCAGACAGTATTACGGGGGACATATTTAAGTCTATCGACTCGTGGTACCTGAGGGACCTCGGGGCCATGGCGATTGGGACGAGGTTGGGGACGAGCTTCATTCCCTACAATTTTTTCACGGGAATGTTCGCGGCAGCTGCGCCCTTCCTTGGGGACTACAAGACCCACAACGCCAAGAGGGGCTAATTTGAAGTGTGATTGTGGGATGGGGGGGGGGTCGATAGGGAGGCAGAGAGCAGGAGTCCATGATCAACAATAAAACTTAATCCGATTCAAAATAACAAACATATTCAAATCCTAAAACTTGCCTTACGCCTGATTTGAAGTGTCCATTGGAGCAGCCGGAGGAGCGGCCACAGGCTCCGTAGCCTGGGGTTGGGTGTCCGTGACCGCAACCCCAACAGCAGCTGAAGCATCGGGCTTTGAAGCCCCTCCATCTTCTCCAGTGCCTGCCGTCGACGAAGCCATAGCGGCGGCAGCCTTCTGCTTCGTCTTCTCTGCCTTCTTCTTCTCCTCTTCCGCCCTGAACTCCCTGAGGAAGTCCTCCAGCTTGCCGTCGAAAATCTCCTCCAACTCCAACTCCTTCACTGCATTTAAGATGTCGTTTGCGGCTATGCTAGAACGGCCGTTATCCCGAGCTAGATCATTAGCGCAAGCTGTCATGTACATTACAAAGATCCCAGCCGCCCTAGTGAAGCTGGGGGAGGGGGGGAGGGGACGGAGGGAAGACAATGGTGTCAGTTTTTGCATGAGGGGGGATCTAGGGAGGTATCTTCAATGATAGGGGGAGTCAATACGTACACCATGTTCGCCTCTTTGCTAATTGTAGCGTGTTCGGGGAGGGAGGCCTTCAAAATCTTGCGAATGCTGGCTTGAGGGGGTTCGAAGTCATGTTGAGATTCAGAAGACAACGGATTGGCGCGTTTCCCGTTGGCGTTCAAGCCGCCAGGGCTGTCTGGGGTCTCTGCGACGGCTGGGGGGGCTCCTGCGTCCATTTTATTTATATATATCGGGTTCTAGAATTTTGCTGAAACAGGACGACAAAAAAAAAAATCCATGGTTGCTCCTTTGCTAGTTTCTTCAGTAGTGTTCGGTATATGCCACGCAATGCTACTTATGGACCCTTCTTCACAAGATTGGAGTGGAATTAAATTGGCGCAGAGCACACTTCACCAATTTGGAAAATCGGAGGTGGCATCGACCATCTCTTCCAACCCCTCAAAGCTCGCTCTGATAGCTCCTCCACCGTCGATGGACAGAATTCCGGTTGATGAAATTGCCAAAATTCTCGCGTCAGGGGCGAAGGAGGGTACACGTGTAGCGGAGAAAGGGAGAAGGGTGTTGTTTAGAATGTTGCATTCTCCGACTCATAAGGTCAGGGTTGATAATCGTCTACGTGAGGGTACGGGGTTGGTGGAGGTGGAAAATGTTGGGTTTTGGGACCCATCAGTACCGACTTTGGCCCCAGCGGTCTATTTTTCAGGTATTGCCACATCACTCCTGAACCATGGTTATCCTGGCAGTTGGGGTTTGAGGGGGAAGCAGTTCGTGTCGGACTTTGATCGCGCGACAATAGGTTTATGCGGCGCTTACG
Organism: Triparma columacea; assembly: GCA_030267965.1. Taxonomy (NCBI): domain Eukaryota; class Bolidophyceae; order Parmales; family Triparmaceae; genus Triparma; species Triparma columacea. The sequence goes on from BRYA01000581.1 coordinate 14,509, forward strand.
ATACATTCCTGGCGTGGAGTGAGAGTAGCGATTTGAGGAGGGGGCTGCTTTTGGGGATTCAATACTCTGCTGTGAGGTCCTTCGTAGAGGCCAAAAGGTTGGGGGGGCGGGCATCGGTGGGAGGGAAGGCTGTGTTCTTCCACGCTAGTGCCCACGCTCTGTGCACGTTGCACCATGCAATCGTACTGAAGGGTGTTGGAAAGGACTGGGGGAGTGACTGGGGTGAGAGGGTGCGGGAATATGGGGAGCATAGGGGTGGGGTGATTGGTAATGTGCTGAAGGACTTTCACAGTCCCTTCGAAAATAGGGTGTTTAAAGGATTAGTCTTTGGAGCTGTTGGGACTAATATTGCGCTGACAACAAAGAGGGCATGGCAGTTTTGATGTGGTGATGGGTGGAATTAATTGGTAATGTGTTGTGATGTATTCTTCAAATTATGACTTTCAAATTAATGTATGATGTGTGTGCGTGAGGGGGGGTAGCATAGGGAGACCTTCCTATCGTATCGTAAAAAGAGCAATATTTTCTTAATGAAACAAACATGAACTTTATGAGTTTTGGACAGGAATGAGTAGGACACAGGCAGAACAAACGCGATTTTTCGCAATCGTGCGCCCCTACCTGACCCCAAAGCCCCACCCTTCAAAATAGCTACTTCAATATACCAAGCGCGAACTCGAACTGCTCAAATAATGTCCTGCCAGTGAAATGTTCGGTCAACAAGAAAACTACTGCACTGACCATTGCTATCCGCCCGTAAAGCATCTCCATGTCCATCAGGGTGTCAAGCTTCTCGTTGGTCTGCGACGGGGGAGAAAACGAAGAAAGAAAAAATGGTTAGAAAAAATATCTGACCTCATTTCGGACCATAGGCGCCGTTCTGACTTGGCAGGAACCCTGCCATTTTTTCACATTTGTGGCGAACAAAACTAGATGGGGCGGCGATGAACCAAAACAGGTCGGAGCATCATTTCAGATAACTACATTGAGAACTCCGCATCGCCAAGATAACATTGAGAACAGACACTTGGGAAATGACACAGTCCGACTACCCACCTTCACTGTTGGCAATTCCTGCAGATCAGGCTGTAAATGAGACGGGTGGAAGAATATCTCATTACTCCCCTTCTTGTGGGAAGCCTGCATTGTCTCCTCCAACTCCATATTCTTGTAAAATAAGCTCCATTGCCGGCCAAATGTCCGAGGGTGCAGTAACCCTGATTTGACCCCAGAGATTTGCACGGTGGGGGGAACGTAACACTCCGTTAGATGGAAACACACTATAAATATCACGAGAGATCGAAGATAAGTTGTCATGCTGTCGAGGTGCGATTATTTGGTTGTGTTGGACTTTGGCACAAAAATTGCCTTCCTGAAGCCTTGGGACCAGAAGAAATGCCTTCTCTATTCTGCACGCTTCTTGTTGTATATGTCGTTTCCAGTCATATTCAGGTCGTACAGTGCTTCACACATGCGTTCCATCGCCACACCCCCATAGGGAAGATTTTTTCTGTAGATCCTCGATCCAACACGGAATTGTCGGCCTCAAAGTCCCATATCACACACGATCCTCGATCAGATCCTCGATCCAACACGGAATTATCGGCCTCAAAGTCCCATATCACACACATTACAGTCGACAACTTGGCAATCGTCGAGCATGCCTCGTTGGACAACCTATGTCCAAACCTCAATGTTGTGACTGGGGAGACGGGTGCAGGTAAATCTTTGGTAACATCCGCTATATCTCTGGCCTGTGGGGATGCAGTGGCAGTTGATAGGGGGGGAGGGCGGGCGGGGGAGGAGACGAATGTGGAGATGAGGGTGAACTTGGTTGATGATGACAGAGCTTTGGTGCTTTGGAAGCTTTCGAAGTTGGGTCTATCTGCTCCAGAGCTGCATGAGAAGGGGCTACTTAAGGTCATAAGGGTGATACGAAGCAAGGGGGGTAACAAGATCAGGTCTGCGGCGTCAATCAATGATAATCCCGTTACTCTGAAGCAGTTGAAGTACATCGTTGCTCCTCTGATTGCAAGGGTCGACGCGAATGCTGCCGCCACCGCACTCTCGAAGCAGTCCAGTAGAATAAAGACCTTAGATAGGGGCGTCGACAAAATAGTCCTCAATGAGACCTTCAAGGCGTACAAGGCGTACAAGCAGCGCCGTGCAATGAGGCAGAAGATTGAGAGGGACCTGCTGTCCTCTCTTCCCCCCAGTTTCAATGGGATGGACGTCAACAAGAAGGGGGACGCAGATATCCTTAGGCACTGGGTGGAAGAGCTCGACGACTTTCAGGAGAGCTGGAGGCAGTTCAGGGGGAGGTGAGACGAGGGAAGATGAGGAAAGACGAGAGAATACTCACGAGCGGAGCACAGAAGAGCAACGCAACACACTACTACAACATCTAACCTCCCCCGCATTTCTCTTCGCTCGTTGCAGGCTTGTGGAAGAGTTGGCTGACGTGGAGGACGCGAAGCAGGTTGAGGAAGATGATGGCGCCGCTCGTTTCGACCAGCCCCCCAGCCTATCGTCCTGCAAGAGGATGCTTAAGGATGTCGATTGGGAGACCAGCCCCGACGGTGGGTACGAGGTGAGAAAAGGCGAAAGGGCAGGCTCTTGTGACGACGTATTCACTTAGTCACCCCTTCGGTCATCATTCCGCTCGTCCCCCGCGCAGTCGCTCCTCTCCCTAAAGGACGCCCTAACCAACTTTGAGAACACGTACTCCTCCGCGACCGAGGCCTTGGCCTCCCTCACCTCCAAAGCAACCTATGAGTCCGCAGCTTCTGCGATTGAAAAAGCTCGCGACCACCTCTACGACGTGACCGTTGATCCATCCTCTCCGCTTTACCATGCCACGGAAAAATCCCACGACCTTCTCAACGAAATGGATGAAGCTCTCGCGAGGTGCGCGAGCCAGATTGAGAACAAGATCATAGGCACAATGGAGTCGACGAGGCCTTATATTAGCGTTGAGGACCTCGATGTTTTCATTCTCGACTGGAAAACTTTGGCCAGGAAGCACCAGGTTACGCCTGAGCAGGTGAGAATGGGCGAAATCCAAAGCAGCGCATTTCATATATATATTTACAACATATACGACCTTTCTTGCAACTCACTTTGCTCCTGTAACCTCCTTCCCTTGTAGCTGTGCTTCAGCCACATTGGACTGAAGTCGGAGCTTGAGGGGGCTGAAGAAAACAAAGAGCGGCTCCCGAGAGCCATCGAGGAGGAGGTGAGATGAAACGAAATGTGAAGCGGCAAGCTGTACCTGCCAGCGCAAATGAAAATCTTGAGTGCACAATTCCGCACAGCCCCCCCTCCCCACCCAAGCGCCGCCGCAATAATTCTCACCTATTGTCCCAACCCCTTTTGCGATTCGCTTTGCTTATCGCAGAAACGTGCGCTCCTCGCCTACCAGACCTCTTGCAAGGAACTGACTAAGGAACGAAAAAGGGTCGGTTGCGACCTCTCCCTCAAGGTTTCGGCTCGCTTGAAGGAGTTGGGGATGGACGGTGCTGAATTCGCCGTTGACGTTATGGGTAAAATGAATGTTGACTTTGGGGCGCCTTTCTCGACGAAGAGCTTATGGGGCGGGAAACTCGTTGATAATATTGTTGGGGTCGACTCTGTTGACTTTTTGTTGAAGAACAACAACGAGGAAGAGAGTAGTATGGGGGGTAAGGTAGAGGAGGTGGCGAGTAGTGGGGAGAGAGCGAGGATTCTGTTGTTGATTGAGACCTGCTTGCCTGGAAGCATCGGGAGTGGGGGGGTTTATGACTTTGAAGGGGAGGAGGTGGAGGAAGAGGAGGAGGAGGATGTGAAGGGGGCTTTACTCCAAAGGTGAGGCGAAAATCTGTGCCCTGTGTAGTGTTTGTACTGCTTCCTTCAGTGCGCTGACCTCAACCCCCACACGCCCCATACCCCAGCAACTCCAAGCCCGTCATGGTTCTGTACGATGAGATCGATAGCCACGTTGGGGGGAGGGCGGCAGTCGCAGTTGCGAAGCTCCTCTCTAACCAGGGCACGGTCGGAAACCAGATCATCTCCATTACTCACTCTGCGGCCATTGCCTCGATCGCCAACAAACACCTTGTTGTTGAGAAATCCCAAGATCCATCCATCGTAAAGGGGGGTGGCGTGAACGTCAAGGTCGAGGAGGTTCGAGGTGGCAAGAGGGAAGAGGAGATTGCTCGAATGGCCGGGGGTGAAATGGTCGGGGAAGAAGAGGGAGTAGAATTTGCCAAAGCGCTCTTACAGGAAGGAGAGAAGCAGCGGGACGCTTCCGTGATAAGGTAGGAAACGAACCGAAACGATTTTACACAACAAACATTGACATTGAATATTATTGGAACTCATGTTCATTTTTCATGCCCCAAGACAGAGACTAGAGCGGCCACGGATAGTTCCAGACATCATTCATCACGAACCCACTCTCCAAATCACAGTAAACTTGCATTGCCTTCTTGTAGAGGTCCTCCTCGATTGTCTGCGATCTCTCGTTTATGACAGAACTGTGCCAGTCGGGGTATGTGCAGCCACGGAGACCAGTGAGCTGTTTCGAAGATTCAGAGGCTTTGTCCTTATTGTGGATGAGAGAAGGGTCCAAAAAGTCGTCCACAATGGACTTGTCGATTGCCCCGGTGTTTGGGAGATCGATATTGCAAGCAGATTTTAGATCCGACCGAATCCGGACCAACTCCTGCATTGGATCGCTGAACACTCTCTTGCCGGTGGTGAACACAGTGCAGAGTCCGTCAGCATTCTGGAGAGCGTGGCGATTGTACATGAGCCAAAGCCTAAGGCCTCGAGATATTGGAAAGATGGGGCCGTCACGCTTGAACATTGAAGTCGCAACCTCGATAGGTGGCCGATAAGTGAATATCACAGCGGGGGGGACCTTAAGCAGGGGGTACCATGCGGAAGCGGTGATGCACATTCTGGGGTCCTTTTGCAGCCAGACAGGGTACTGACTCATGATGCCAAGGTACTCCGCCCCCTTTCGAAAGTTGAAGCGCCACCCATTTTTTCCAACCTTGAGCTCGTACGGCGATCCGTCTAGGTGCACATCGGCCCCCATTTCGAGGACATCGGTGGCAGCGACATCGGGTTTATAATTATCGATATTCCCGTAATCAGCCGTTTGGTATTTCATGATGTCGTCGTTCTGGAGAACTACGTCACGGAACTCGTAAAACCCCTTTTGGTTGTCAAAGGCGGGCTGGATGAGGCGGTTGTTGGGACCAACCGGTATTGATGTGGCCTCAACGAGAAGTCCAGCGAGGAGGGAGGTAGCAGAGCGATGCATGCCAAGCAAGAACACTCCCTGTGTTGTTGCCTCGGTGGACTCAATGAAATTTTGGGTAGAATCCGGTAGCTTATCGTAAGATTCAAGCGGTAAGCCGTCAAAATGTCTGTGGTTGAGCCACCATCCCTTCCCCGGTTGGAGTTTCAGCTGCCACGGTGGTGGATTGAAGGAGGAGGCGGAATGGGTTTCAAGGGGAGGAGGATATTTTGATTTTTCGTGTTTTATTATCTTGGGGATCGTCACCGCCGTCGGAGATGTGTGAGTGTAGCTAAACCCAATCATCAATGCGAAGCCGACGTAAAGAATGAGGAATAAAATTGCAATTATGAGCATGAGCCGAGATGAACCTCCTGTGTTTTGCTTTTTGCGGTAAGATGAGAATTTCGTCGTTCCTGAAACATGATAGGTTGGTAACGTTGACATGTTTGGTCGGGTTTGTGGGGGGAGGAGACGAAGGAAGAGATTTTTGTGGGAAGGGAAAAAAGGATTTTTTTTGGTCTAAAATAAATTAGTTTTGAAGTGTCACAGTCGCATTCTCCGTTTATCCTCGCTCAAGTGGACGCGTCGCATTCATACAACACTGACTTTAATTACCTAAGCCTACTCCTGTAGATTCTGAGTTCCCCATTGACACTCGCCCTTCCCAACCAGCATCCGACAGCAACCCCAAGGCTTGGGAATGGGAGGGCAAGTCACACCGGGAGGCCAGTTCGATATTATCCCCGTAGAACATGGGTGCCCTTGGTACTCTTGGAGCCGCCCCAACGTGCACTGGTGTGAGGAGAACCTGTGCGCCTGGATTACAGCTCCAGCAAACACATGGTCGAATGTCCCTTACATGATCTTCGGTATCATAATGATACTAGAGGCACGTCAGATGAAGTCGAAGACGTTGATGCTCTTCGGTCCGGCCTCCATTATCACTGGGATTTCCTCGTTTGCGTTCCATGCCAGTTATACCTACGCAGGCCAAATTTTTGACTATTTTGGAATGTTCTGCTTCGTCTACCTTGCTATTGTCGTGAACTGCAGGCGGCTAGGCCAAGTAAGGAGGGAGGGACAAAGCAGGTTGTTTTGGTCTCTGGTTGTGTGTTCCACAGTCCTTGTCCCAATCTTGGGTTCTTTCAACTTCCCGTATCAGCTCCTGGTTTTCGGGCTCGTCATCTTTACACTGTTGCAAGAGATCGTGCTGCGCGTGAAGAGCAGTCGCAGGGGGGCGCACGCGGTAGCGAACTACTCGAAGCTTCTCTTGGGGCTGGGTTTCCTCATTGCCGGTGTCACCTGTAGCATGCTGGACGCGACGCGGATTTGGTGTGACAAGAAGAACCATCTCTATAACGGTCATAGCCTCTGGCACTTTCTTACCAGCTTCGGTTTGTTCTACTTCTTCAAGTTCTACAAGCAGTTTGCGTGGGATAAGGGCATGAAGGGCCTCCCTGTTGTGGTCGTGGAGGGGAGTGAAGACTAGGGTGGGAGAGGGGGGGGAAGGCGCAAAATTTTTAAGTTTTATGATGTGAAACTGACTATAAATCAAATCACGTTACATTTCCCCACTCGTCTATTATTTTCCAGCAGCTTGCTAAGGTCGTTATGACTGTAAGGATGACGCAGAGAACGATGAGCGAGACGTCGAGCCTGGGACGGTGAAGGGGTAAGATGGGAGGGGGGGGGAAGGTTGCTGAATGCGAAAGCCTGTATTTAATTATATCAACCAATGAGCGATTGTCACCCACCTATAATGCCAACCAGTCCGCTTTGCGGATGCAACCCCAAAAATAATAGGAAGCGTGAGGGTGAGGGGGATTGATGTGAGAGCTCCGATGAGGCTGGTGAGACTTGCGAACGAGGGTACCAGAAGGGTTATTATCAGTATGGTTATCGATATTAGGGAAGTGCAGAGGAACCAACCAATGTTGTGGTTCTCAACAAGCCGTCGGACCAGCGCCTGAGAGTTGATAGAGAAGCTTATGGCGACGTGAATAAAGAGACATGTGGAGGCTAGACAGCTGGAAATGCTTCCAGCATCGAGAATGTCAAGCAGGAAACTGGGAGGGCTTGGGGGCGTCAGGCAGATGACGAGGCCGTAAAGGGCAAACATAATAACAAGGCCGTAGCGGAGAACTTTGGAGGAGGAAGAGACGTCTTCTAACTCAGCCCTCACGTTGAGAAGGAGTTTTTGAGACCCAACCGCAAAAGCTATCCCCGAAATAGCGGCAGGAACCGAATAGCCGTAGGTTTTGGCTGGGGGTTCGTCATTCGAAGCGGGTGTCAGATAGGCTGAGACGAGGCAAATTCCCATGCTCCCCAATATGGTTATCACCGAAATAATCGCCGGGGCTCTTCCCAGCTTGCCCATGGTTCTGCCCACCGTCGAGTTAAGCGAAACCAGGATCACGACGTTAATGGTGCCAAGACACAGCCTCGGGGGTTGTAATGGATAGAGCAGTTGAAGGAGACAATTCTGCAAGATGAGCGGGAGGAGTGAATAATGGAAGGAGTGAAGGCATTGGGGCTTCTATCACATCTATCTTACCTCCATCGTAAGCAGGTAGGCCCCAAGCACGAGAAACAGGTTTACATCAAAGCTAAGAGAAGTGGCCACTTTGTGAGAAGGGATATCTCCCGCGAGGGATGGGAGGTCGGTCACACGCTCAGCCCCCCATGCTCTTTGGGTTTCTACCTTCTCCACAGCACCGAGAAGCTGCTCCCCCGCGTATATATTGACGGCCTGAGTAATGGATAGAATACCAAGCGTCGGAAGGGGTCCACCAAGGATGGTCGAGAAGTAGCTCATCGTGAGAATACCTGTACCAACGCATTCTGCAACAAGTAGAAGCGCGCCCCCAGAGATAGAAAGTTGAGATGAAGGAGGAAGGGAAATTAAGACCTTGGAGTCATCGTGGAGGGAGGAGGAGTGTGACATCTCGTCGTTTGGGTATTTAACCTCCAATTAACGGAAGTCAGGATCACGTGTAGGGAGGTTTAGAAGAAATCTAAGCCCACAATTTTTACGTGATATGCAGTCACGCAGTCAGAATAGCAAATTAAAATTTTGCAAATAATTTTTTTCGCTTGCTTAACAAAAAGTTCATCATTAAGCCCATATTTTATTAAACCATGTACCAGTATGTCTAGTAATGTTCAATAATGTAAGAATCTACAATAATATATAATTTACCATTTCTTTTTATTTAAAATGAAGCTAAATTTGTACAATATTTTTTTGTAGACATTTTGAACATATATAATTCAACACAAGATCAATCACATGACAATTCTGCCATCACAAATTATTTGACATTTTTTGAAATTGAATATATAAATTGAAAATGTCATAAATATATTATAAATGATTCAAATAATAAAATATATTTTTATAAATAAAACGTATTTAATCTTAAAACGGCAAATTTTTTATGATGAATTCTAACACGTTTCAGGTGTTATGAGGAGTCCAGGTACGCTAGGGGATGTCGGGCTATCTTGTTATATACATCTATGACACTCTCGCTCTCTCTCTCAGCAATAATACAGATGAGGATCACTTACATTTCTTAAATTGTAACGGCGATACCTTATTTAGTCTGGTTGGGAAGCACTCTGCTGGGTTCACAACAAATCATTATTATCTCATGAACCACGAGTTGTACTTTTCCTTTTGTAGCTATTTTTCATTCTTTCTGAGCTGTTGTCAATCCTCTTGAATCCTCTGCCAAGGAATTTTGGGGGTTGGAACGTTGAGTTGCTCCTCGACATTCCCCCCCCCCGCGCCTCTGTACCGTCCTCCCCCTCCCCCTCCCCCCCCCTCCCCCCCCCCCCCCCCGTCCACCCATTTCCCCACCCCCCAAGCCCCCCCCCACCTCCTCCCCCTTTACTTTCCTCTTCCCCCTCCCTCCGTCTTCGCCTTCTCTCCTCCTTCTCGATCATCCACTCGGTATGAAGCTCATCGTACTCAATCTCTCCGTCCATAAATTCCTCCAATTTCCCTCCTGCCCCCGACGTCTCCCATTTGCTATCCCTTATCTCCTCTAAGATGGTCTCTCCATTGTGTTCTGCTCGAATCTTTTGCCACATCTGTCTACGAAGCACGACGTAACCGATCCAGGACGCGAGCCATACCCCCAATAAGATCATGTCAACAGTCTTCACCACCTCTGCTTCATCCTCCCCCTCCGCACCCTCCGTCCAGGTGCTGAGGATGGAGATAAGGGCGTGGAAGAAGGTGGCGACCACGATGAAAAGGAAGCTCTTGATGACGAACCTGCCATGCGAAATGACTGGTGTGAGAAATAAAGGGGGGTGGGTCTCGTCCCTTTTCCTTCCTTGTATCCCCACACCCCCCTCTCACCTATCCATCTCCGTGCTATAACTTATTGGTGGAAGCATTCCCGTAGTTGCATGCTTAAAGGCCACCGAGACTAGGAGCAGCGTAACGTCCATGTTGAGCCTTTCGGCCGATTGTTTGTAGTCGATGGTCCATCCGAAGACGACAACCATGGTGATGGCGCCTAGGATATAGATGTAGTTGTTGAGATAAAATTGGAACTTCCTCCTGTATCTCAATATGATGTGCAAATCCCTCTCGTCCGAGCCGACCTTGTAGACATGTGATATGTGTCTATCAAGAGCGTACTCGGGAAGCTGGTCGGACTTGTCTTCATTTACCGTCACGAACGGCATCTCCACCACCTCCCCCTCCTCCTCCTCTTCTTCTTCGCCGGATATGGTTTGGTGCCTCATCCTAGTCCCGTTCTTATCGAATGTCATGGCCGCGCCTCCGTGTCCCCCGACCTTGTCGCCCCCTGTCCAGTGCGACAGCTTCCTGATTTTCATGAACTGAGATTTGCTATCTTTCTCCTCCTTCCCGTCGTTGACGTAGTTTCTGTCAATTACCGAAATGCGTATGTTGAGGTTCTGTAGGTCGAAGGGGAAGTCATGCAGTTCAAAGTTCTCGCTGATTCCTGCAAATATGCAATATTCTGCCTCGACCTTGAACCTGTGCTCAGCTTTCCTTCCATTCCTTCCCGTCCCCTCAACAGCCTCCCTGGAGACACGGAAGGTCCTCTTCCTTTCCAGGAATTCATCGACCTGTCCGAATATTTCAACCGTCGGGTACTTGGCTGGTTCCCAGTTCACTGCCTCCGGATTTAGACCCTCCATCAGGTGCGAGTCCATCTTGTCCACCTCCCACCGCACCTTGACCTTGAGTTCACACTTGAAGGTTTGGAGCGAAACACTGACGTCCCAGATGTTTTTTACCTCGACTTGGAGCTCGCACTGCGACGATCGAAGCAAAGGGGGTTTAGTTGTAGGGAGTTTTTAAGTTGTCGCCTGCATATCTACATGGTCTTACCTTCTCGAGCGGCATTCTAGGCCGATCAAAGGCTGAATGAGAGGGAGAGGGACGGGGAGAGGGGCGGGGAGAGGGGCGGGGGTATGAGCTTACAGCTATATATATTCAGGGGCACAGAAGAGAGTATATTGGTTGTAATGTCGTCGCTTTGCTCCTCCCACTCTCCCCACTCCCCCACTCACCGTTCTTCCTTCTATCTAATTCCAGATTTTTTTGAATTACCCGCACAATGAGCTTCTTCTTCCCCACTGGAAGGTGCACCATCTTTTCCTCCTCAAAACCTTCTCTCCTCAAGAAAGCGTTGTACTCAGTGCACATATTAGTAAGGTCGTCCACAGACAAATCTCCAAGGTCTGCCCCACAAATATCGCAGTAAATGAACATGTATGCCATCTTCTCGATATCATTTGCGGAACCGTATACGTAAGCAAACTCTCCCATAATTTTTTCTACCCATTTCGACACCTTCGTTTTCCCCCAGCTCGCCAAATTCATGTCGTCTTCCTCAATGAACATCTCCTGCCCCCCACTTTTCGACCAGGTGTAGGCTGCACTGTGCGAAGGCACGCTGTTCTTGATTGGCGTTTTTGCTGCCGCCTTCTTGGCTGCCTCCTTCTTGGCTGCCACTGCCATTCTATTCTTTTCTCTCTTGGCCGCATGCTCTGCCGCTCGTTGCTGTCTAATTTTTTCGTTCCTGCGGTTCGCCTCCTCCTGGGCCTGCTCAATCTTCCGTTGGTAAGCTTCGTCGCTGCGTTTCTTCTCGGCGGTAACCTCATTAGTCACTACAGTCGTCACCTCACTAATCACCTCAGTCATCTCAGTCACCCCATTCACCGCAGGGGACGGTGACTTCGCGCGAGGTACCGGGCTCTTGCTTCGCCCCCCCGTTGGTATCTGCCTGCCATACGCCTTCATCCTCTCCCTCCTGGCCTCTGCGTCCTTCTTGGATTTCTCCCTCTTTGCCGCGTTCTCTGCCGCTCGTTTCTCCATCATTAGCTCCTTGTTTTGTTTCGCCATTGCTTCGGCGTCCTCTATCTTGCGCAGGTACGCATCCTCTATTGTACCCCGGGCAGTTGCAGGGGGCGGGGGTGGGGTTTTGGGAGGAGGGGGCTTACTATTCCTGAGAGAAAACGACAAAAAGGGGGGAAGAAATAACGCCAGGGCGCACGACGCACGATGTTAGAAAAATTATGCGATAGTATCATATCTTCGGAATGTTCACCTCAGTTTCGCAGATCCGACCACAGCAGCTGCTGCTATCTTTAAGTTCACCTTGGGCGATCCAAGTTTTATCGATGGGCGGCGTCCGATTGCACGCCCTACTCCATTGCCTCCTTCCATTGGTGTGCTTATTTCCCAAAAAAGAGAAAGAGTGCTTTGGCCTCAATGAGTTCCTCAAGGGAGGACAAGAATTGAAAAAAGACTTTGACTTTTGGAAAGACGGCTTGACACCAATTTAAAGCCCGAAGCGCCTATCTCTACCACTCTCAAATTCGTCCACGATTCTCGTAAAATCTTCCTCCTTCACTTCCGGCCAGGTCTTCTTGAGGAAGAACAACTCGCTGTACGCAACTTGCCAAATGAGAAAGTTAGAGATGCGGCACTCGCCGCTGGTTCTGACGACCACATCGACAGGGACAGGGGGAGGGGGGGGGGCAGCTTGGGGGGAACCCTGTAGGAAATTGTGACGGTGAGGGAGGCTCCTATTCTCCCTCCCCCCCTCCAAGTAGCGCTCAAAGTCTTCCTCCTTTAGCCCGTCTATCCGCTCCCTCGACCACCCATCTTCCACCGCCTCGGACGCGATCGCCTTGGCGGCGTTTAGTATTTCCATCCTCCCCCCGTACCCGGCGCATATGTTGAGGTTGAGGCCCGTGTTTGAGCTCGTGGCATTGACGAGGTTCTTGAAGGCCTCCCTGACGTTCTCCGGCATCCCAGCGAGGCCGTCGGTCGAGTAAACGTTGACCCTCAGGTTAAGTTCACCGGCCTTCTCCTCCAGCGCGGACGTGAACCTAAGGAAGATGGCGTGAAGCGCATCGAGCTCCCTCCTAGAGCGACCATAGTTCTCAGTGCTGAAGGCATAAACGGTCAGAAACTTTAGCTGTTGCGAGGGAGGACGTTCGTTCCGGAATGCGACACACCAGCGGATAAAGGATTCAAGTTTCAAGCCCCCATCGTAGTGACCCCGAAGGTAATTCTTTGGTAGATCTGGTGATGTGGGGGTGGGGAGGGAGGGTGGGGAGTGAGGAGGGGCGCCAAAGAGGGGGCGTACATTTCATACCACTTCATTCCTTTTCACTGTTGACAACCTCCACACTCATCCCCCCCCCCCCCCCCCCAAATCCATCCCCAACCCCCCAATATGATCGACCCAAACACTCACCGACTATGACGTCCCCCATACCCCCCCCACCCACCCCCCCCCCTCCCTCCCCATAAATCTTCTTCCCGTAGCGTCTGTTCCCATCCATTATCACAGCCATGTGTCGCAGGGTCCTCTCTCTTGGTACATTTGGATTAACCATACCTCCTCCAATCATTGATTCCGCATGACTATCAGCATTCAAATCTATGTTTTCAGCGCCTTTGTCACTAAAACTCCCACAAGACCTCTTCTCTCCACCTTTTGAAGCACCACCACCGGAACGATGATCGCCTGGGTGTGCTGATCTTCTTGAACTCAATCGCTCCAAAAACTTTATTGTCATTACTGTTGTGAACACTGACGCCACCACAGCCGACCCCACAATGTAGGCCGTATTTGTCTTCATCATCATCTTTTTGAAACCTTTTGTTGAAAATTATTTTGGACAAGCATTCCGAACCCATCGAAAGCCAGCCCAGATTTTTGTCGCTGTTTCTTGCTCGGTCCGGACCGAATGTCTGCTTTTAGTTTCTCCCCCTTTATTTGACACAGCTGTTCATGCTATATTCGAGAGGTGAGGCTCTAAATTTACCGAAATATCCCACTTTGTTCGTAAAACTACAGGACAGCTGCCGTTTAGAGTTAGGGTTATAGTTTTTCTCTCAAATAGGGGCTACCGATGCACGTTGCTGCAGAATACCTCTTTTTGGGAGCTTCATTATCTATTTGGACTTCAAGCACGCAATCGTTTACATGCTACTAACCCTTACATCCACTGCACACCCTTCAATTATCGCAAACCTTCTTAGCTTTCTCAAACAGTAGAGATTCTAATCACTGTTTTTTTTAGACACCTTATCCATCTGTATCTAGCTCTTTGGTTGCTGTAAACAGTCTACAGCCCCTCACCCTCATGCCCGTTGACAGTGACTCCCAAGACGATGTTTTGTCCCAGGAGTTTTCGTCAAGAATGACTTTCCAGGGGTCTAATGGACACCGTGATGACCTAAGAGTGGACAAACTGGGTTCTTCAGGCAACTCTGATTCTCAAAATGGGCCTGGCTCGACCTGCAGCTCAACCTCCGGCCCGGCATTAAAGGCGCTCAACCACATCCCCACCAAACAGGCGGAGGGGGTTGGCAATGGCTCAAGCGATCCCCCCTGTGACCTCAACAGCCTCCCGGTTTCCCATCCTCCGAGCTCAGTTTCCCCCTCCCTCCACTCGTCTCTTCACTACCCCGAAGGGGCGGCTCTCGCTTCCTCCACGCTCGGGTTTTTGAGTGAGAAGTCATCTCATGATGGTTTTGGTCAGCTCCCTTTTTCCGATCTCTCTCAGCCTTCCCCTAGCCTTTCCTCCCTGCTTGGCGACCAAAAACCGTCGAGGCCAGCCAAACTCCAGTCCACCCTACCCTCTTACGCGAGCACGAGTGGCATGGACAAGGAGGAGATGGAGGCCCTTGCTGGTTGCCTTTCGGACAAATACCTGCACGGTGGGGCTGTCTTCGGCGAGGACATTGAAGAGTTTGAGGCCATGGCGGAATGTTTGTCGGACCGCAACCTCCACGGGGATTTTTACGATGGCCTCTGGTCTAGTGCACCCCAGGAGACCCACAATCCCAGCTATGCATCTCGAGGGGGAGCTGTTCAGCACACTCGACATATGCAGCACCCCACCCAATACCCCAAGGAATTCCACGCTACCCACTACACCACTCACCATCCCACCCACCACCTTAGCCACCACCCCAACCGCCACGACCTTCACCAACCTCCTCACCAACTCAACCTGCAGCGCGTCAACCCCTCCCCCAACTACCCCCCCCCCCCCCAAAGCTCCCACTATGCTCCTCCCCTCCACGCCCCGACCCAGCCCTCTCTCCCCAAGTACCCTCCTCACCCCTACGATTACCCATCGAACTACGCCCCTGAGTACCATCCTCAACCCCAACAACCAACTTACCCAACCAACGGCGGCAGCAAGCAGCATCACAAATCTAACCATTCTATCGGCTACCAGCCCCCCCCTTCCTCCACCCCGGACCTGCTTTCTGTCTACAAGAGCACCCTGATGCAGCGTCAACCTCCGGTCGCGCAACACGCCTCCAACAAGGGCAAGGTGAGTTCTGACAAACGTGGAGGATGGGAGGTGGAGGATAGCGACGACATTTATTCCGTAGAATTTGGTAGCTTTCTTGCGACTCCTTCTTTAGTCGCGTAGTTCTCTGCAACCTTTCGTGCTTTGCCTAACCGCTCTTCCTCCACCCCTCCTCTTATCCCTACCCTCACCCCCCCCCTCCCTCCCCCCCTCACCCCTCCGCAGAAGAACTCTGCTAGCTCTCAGCTCGCCATTCCGGCCGTCGTGAAGAGCACCTTCGACTACGCCACCATCCGCTCTCACTTTCTTCCCTTCGCCCTGGATCAGCACGGCTCTCGCCTCATCCAGCTCCATCTCTCCGCACCCTCCGCTGCCACCCTCTCCCTTATCACCGAGGACGCAATGCCTCACCTTCTGACACTATCTATTGACGTTTTTGGAAACTATATTGTTCAAAAGATTATTCAGATTTCTACATCTCTCCCCGAAACCGTTGTTGAATTTTTAACGGAGAACGTAATCCCTCTCTGTCACGACCAGTACGGCTGTAGGGTAATCCAGGCCTCCTTCTGCCACGAAAGGATCATCCACATTGTCGCCAGCGAGCTACACGCCCAGGGGAAGATGAAGGAAATGTTGACGCACGTGAATGGGAACCACGTCGTCCAGAAGATCGTGCAGCTCGCCGGCCCCCAAAGCTACGGCGTCGCGGAAATCCTCCAGGGGGACGTCGACGCACTCTCCAAGGACCAATACGGGTGCAGGTTCGTGCAGAGGATGATCGAGGGAGGGTGGGGGGAGCATATGGAGTGGGATGTAAAGTCATGCATCAACCACCAGTACGGCAACTACATCATCCAGCATCTCCTCGTTTATGGCACCGCCGTCTCCAAGAACAGAGTTTTCTCCACCCTCGTTCGCCTCGGCATCGTTTCGTTGTGCAGACAGAAGTACTCGTCAAACGTGGTGGAGAAGTTGCTCGTGAGCAGCGGTCCCTCCCACGTCGGGTACGTCGTCCAGACCCTTTCCAGCTTCGACCTCGACGGGATACCCGTTTGCGTCAAGCTTGTACAGGACCCCTTCGGAAACTACGTCGTCAGGAAGGCCATGGAGGTGGCAGGGGGACAGCACATACAACAACTCCTCAAGGAGTGGATAAATGAGTTCAAGTCGAGTGCTTATGCGAAGCGCGTGGTTGCAAAAATCACTTAAACATTTTGATGCCTCTTGATGGGCATGGGGGGGGGGAAATTTTGGTGGGGTGGTGGTGGGGAATTTTATGTGGGGGAAATTTTGTGGTGTGGGAGGGGGAAATTTTATGTGGGGGAGGGTAAATTTTGGTTGTTGGGAGGGATTTTTGACAAGAGTTGCGAGAGTTTACTCAAGAGTAGAGTTTGCTCTCATCGTTGTGTATACTGCCCCTAGAGTGTGAAATGCCTCTAGTATGGTAATTACAACATTTTATGTTAAGTTTTGGGTCCACTCGGAGTGAATCATGTTTAAATCAATCATATGGCTGTGAGCCTTTGTGAAGACAGTTAATACATTATTGATCATGTGATGATGTATTTAACTGTCATGTAAATATCACACAACAAGATAAAGATACGAACGAAAGGAAAGATTACATAGATATACAAGAAAAGTCGTGAACAGTAAAAATACTCGTGAACGTAGTACATGAACGTTACCCTTTTTTTTTCCAAGTATAGTCAGACGTGTAAGTGTGTGTGTAGTGTATTGAAACCAAAGGAGGGGTTTCCATTTTCCAGCAAAAAGTGAGTGTCCTCCAATTTCTGCTAAGGTGGGTGGGATGTAATATGATGCCAGGATGAATCATCGTCTTGTATGCATATCGTCGAATATTTGTAATAAACATTCCAAATACGTTCGCTTTAGGAACTCATTGGCGCAATTGGGTTAGAAAACAACAGACAAGGCGAAGGTGCACTCGCAGTCTTTGCGTTTGAACGACTAACTCCTCCTCTCCACTCGCAGACGATGCATCTTGGAGTCTTTTTATCCCTTTTACTTTGCGTGGATTCGTTTTTACCTCACCATCGTCCTTTATTCCTTCAAAACAAGCTTCAAAATAAGGCCCTCTTCGCAAAGAATGTTGCATTCTCAAAGTACCACGGCCTTGGCAACGATTTCATACTCATTAACAATCTGGAATCTGGAACTCCTCCCCTAACTCCCGAGGAGAGCTCGAGGCTTTGCGATCGTAACTTTGGAATAGGCGCGGATGGGGTCATCTTTGCAAGCAAGAGTGAAAAGGATGGTTTTGACCTCAAGATGACGATCTACAATAGCGACGGTACCGAGCCCGAGATGTGTGGGAACGGTATTAGGACTTTGGCACAGTTCTTGGTAGATGAGAGCGCCAAGGAGGGCGACATGCCTACCCTCCCCTTCACATATAACATTGAGACTCTTGCTGGGCCCATCCTCCCCAAGGTGGAGGCGTCCCGAGAGATCGAGGTCGACATGGGTTACCCCATTTTTACCGCTGCGGAAATTCCGACTACACTTGATGCCAACTTTCAAGACGGCGGCGTGGTAGACCAGGACATTGACGTTAATGGCAAGACCTTCAAGTGCAGTCTCGTCAGTATGGGTAACCCCCACTGCGTCGTCTTCACCTCTGGTCCCGAGATCGTTTCTGACGCCGAATTGATGGACTGGGGCTCCGTCCTTGAGTCGCACCCCGCGTTCCCTGCCAACACCAACGTCGAGTTCGTGGCTGTGCAGAGCGACACGCACGTCACCATGAAGGTTTACGAGAGGGGGGCGGGGCCGACCCTCGCGTGCGGGACGGGGGCTTGCGCTCTAGTCATCGCAGCGGTCAGGTCGGGGCGGATCCCTCACGCTAGGGACGGAGTGAGGGTTACACTGCCGGGGGGGGACCTGGTTATACAGTGGGGGGGAGAGGGGGAGAAGGTCTACATGACGGGACCGGCCGTCCTATCGTTCAAGGGCTCCGTGGAGGTGTGAAGGGGGTAATTGGATAGCAAGAATTCTTTTGGATGTTAAAAATGGCAACTTATCACCACATTACGTAACGTGAAGAGCCGACGCGCCGATGCGCCGAGGGGCCTAACTTTTCTTAACACCCGCACACGTACACCTGTCGTCGCTCAGAGCAACCTTCCCTTGAACTCCTTCCTCTCCTCCATCTCACTCTTTGTCCAGTAATAAACAAAGAGGGGGAAAGCAGCGCAGGTTCCAATCAACCAAGGCACATTGTCAGGGCCGAATTCGAATCTGGAGGGTGAGTGGGGGCAAGGGAGTGGGGTAAGGGGAGGAAGTGGGGTAAGGGGAGGAAGTGGGGTAAGGGGAGGAAGTGGATTAATCACAGAAAATGGGTCAATCACAGGAAGTGGGTTAACCACAGGAAGAGACAAAGGCTACTTACGTCTTCTCCGTTATCTCACGCTTGCCATTCCACTCCTCAACATGGAAGTTCTTCTTGACCCCCATCTTTCCCGCCATATTCCGCCTGAGGGTGCAGGACACGTGGGTATGAGTGTGAGAGGCAAAACGGACATAGAGTAGTGAGACAATAGGTCAATAATAGGGGACGAATAGGTGAATGATAGGTGAAAATAGGAGACATGAAAAGGGGTTGTAAGAGGGTTTGTACGATAGTCCAATAATTTGTGGTATTAACGCATTTTAAGATACCCATATACAAACATATAGACATATAATATACACATAAGCAGAATAATTAACTCAAAAGATCATATAACGTCCCATGGCTTGTGAAATCTGCCCACAAAACCCAACCAACCCAACCGAGATCTCTCCACAGTTTGAGTCTAATTACGACAATATTGTTAAACCATAACCACTCATGGCCACTCAACCACACAGACTTACTTCTGCACACCACCAATGACCCGACTTGGCACTCTTGCAGCTATTCTAGAGAGCATTCTATTTTGTCAGGGGAGGGGCCTTCCTCTGGACTTCCTTGTTTGTGGAGAGAACATCTTAAAGTAATTCACTTTCAACACTCCAACCGCACTCACTAACAGCCCCGACATTTATTCGTATAAAACTTCAATTGACTACATTCTCTCCATTTTAAAACCATTTTTTGCGCAGACTGGTGAGAATGGGCAGAAGCGAAAAGACACTCTCGACGACGAGATAAATAGTACCTTGATCCCTCGGGCGACGGGCAGATAGACCTCGTGGAGCTCGAAGGTGCCTTTCGTAAAGCAAGGCGAGCTCGGGCGAATTCCAAAAACTGACGCAACCCCTCGGTCTTCGCTTCGCTCATCTCGCGCAGGGCCCTCGGGCTTGCCTTCTTCAGTGCTTTCTCATATGCATACCCCCCTCTCGTAAAAACAAACGAAGCCTCTAAGGTTATCCCCGCGTCAATCGCGGCGGGGGTCTTAACTACGTTGCTTATCGCCCCTGTTGACTTTGTCCGTGGCTCTATCAACCCCAAGCCTTCCTCCTTCTTATCCTCCCTGCCACTATCAACCGTCGCCTTCACGACAAGTACGTTCTCAATCTATTGGATCAACCGGGACTCGTCTGACTCTTTGTCCCGTGTCAGATGGTGTGCTCTTTCCGCTTTGCTTGGTTCAATCGCTGAGGTGCCCTTTGACAGAGCAAAGATCCAAATGGCAGGCAACCTACCAAGAGCGACGATCCTGGCCCTTGCGCGCGTTCCCCTTGGAGCGATGATGCTGTTCGCCACAGATTACGCATTAATCGAGCCTCCAGCAAAACCAAAACCATGAACCAATAAGTGACATGTTATTTCTATTCTAATATAGTGATACACTTTTCTATTCTATTCCTCCCTCCCCTCCTTATCGCTGCCCCTGCAGCAAGTCGCTTGCGATCCCCTGCCTACTCTGACTTCCTTCAATACCCGTCATTGGCCTCTGGACGCTCACCTGATTCCTCGCAAGCAGCGGCAAATAGTTCGCCTTTTTGTCCATGCCCTCAAACTTTACCATCTTGGCCTCCAAACTGTTAGCCTCGATCCTCTCCATGACCTCAGCATCCTCCACCCCCCCCACCCCCTTTAGCACCATCTTCTTTTTCTTGATGATCTTCTTCCCGCTGCTCTTGGTAAACTTCTTCTCCCAGCCACCCTCGAGCACTTGCATTGGGGTAGTTGAGGGTCGCTCCGGACCGTCCCCGTCAACCCACATTCCCATCATGGCCCCGTTTCCAACACTTGCGCCGCTCGCGCTCGCGATCAGAAGCCTCTGCTGCTCGATATTTCCATCAATCTCCTTCCAGTCAATTTTGACGTCTCCCCCCTTCTCCTTCTCCTTAAACTCGTTCACGATTTCTGTGCTTCTCTTAAACAGCGCGGGGGTATGAACAGGATCACCAACGCCCCCCTCCTCACCCCCCTCATCGCCCCCGCCGAGCCCCTTCTGGCTCTCCTTCATCTTCCCTCATCCTATGAGCCCCTTGTACGTCATGTCGTCAAAAAGCCTACTCGTGATCACCTCAATCCTCTCGTAAAGCTCCCTCAGCATCTCCGTGTACCCATTATCATCCTTCTTGACCTCGGCAATCTTGATCTCCACTTTCTCTAGCTCATCCTTGCACTTTTTCTTGAGCTCCGTGAGGGCCTTGACCTCCCTCACCATGCCCCTCCTCGCTTGTGCCCTCTTCAAATCACTATTAATCTTGTCCAGGCTCTGCGTGTAGGTCATCTTCTGCACAAGAAGGTTATTCAGGAGTTTCATCACCCACTGTTTCTCCTTCATGGTGCGTTCCAGCACCTCCAGCTTCCCGTGGTCCCCATCGTCGTTGCCCTCCAGTTGGTACTCCAGTAGGGCCTCGTACTTCTTCTCAGCCTTGGTGACGTGGTCCTGCAACGCAGAGACTCTTTGCTTCAGCGCGGCGATGACATCCTCGACGTCCTCGCTGATGTAATCAGCCTTGAAGGTCCTAATCAGCTTGTAGCTGTTGTCAAGGCTATCGACGAGGATCGCGTTCTCTCTCTCCTTCAAACCGTTCTCCTCCTCCCTCCTCTGCGCCTCCTCCTTCTTTCTAAGCTTTAGCTGACTAAGCGCCTTGTCCATCATGGCCATGTCGTGCTCCAGTGCTCTCGTGACCACATCAGTTGTCTCAATTTGTTCCTTCATTTCCCGCGGGTTCATTTTCGCGAGTTCCGTGTCTTCGTCAATATCCTCCTTCCCCTGTTCTTCGTTCCCACCCTCCTCCTTCATAACCCCCTTCGACCCAACTCCGGCGGCGGTGGCGCCACGAGGTTGGATGCTCATCCTTCTGCTCAACCTCTTGGCGTTTTGGTAATCATTCGTGCTCTGCTCAATGAGTTTCTTGTACTGCTCACTTTCGGCTCCCCCCCCCTCTTTCCCCCCCTCTCCCCCCCCCTCCTTCTCCCCCCCTTCCTCCTGAGCAAATGCATCATCAAACCTCATGCTAAGCCCCCTCCCTCCCCGCCCCCCCTCTGCCTCAATCATACTACTTCTGCTCCATGGCCTCCCCGTGCTCCCTGGCCTGCTTCCCGTGCTCCCCGGAGTCCCTGGGCTTCCAATTCCGAGGTGTGACGGGGTGTTCACGTTCAACAAGACGCTCTTCTTCTTGCCCTGCTTGCTTGGCATGGACAACTTCATGATGTCCATGATTAAGTGCGAAGACCTTTCATGCATCTTAGCCATTAATTTCCTCTCTTTGTTAAAGTCAGAAATGCTTATCAAGGAATTCCCTTCGTCGCCCTTCCTCTTCCTGTCGTTGAGCATCTTATTCTTGGCAGACCTCCTCGCAGCTTTGACCTCATCCTCCAACTTGGCAACGTTTTCCCTCTCAACACTAAGCTTGGTCTCAGTACTATCGATTCGAAGTTCCTGCTTTTGCTTTATTTCTTCGAGGTATTCCTTGATCCGCTTGAGCATCTGGATTTGATCCAGCTGAGGCCAGTCCTTGACTTCACAGTCGAGGTTGATGTCGCCCGTAGAAAGATAAAGGGCCGCCTTCCACCCACCGCCCAAGTCAATCGCCTGTTTCAGGGACTTAATCTGCGCCGGCATTTCGTATTGGATGCGGTAGCTGGACTTGTCACTCTTGTCCGCCTTGCCACCTCCCATGACTGACTTCCACTGCTGAAGCATTTTGTTCTTAAGCCATGTCCTCTCGATTTCAGCCCTCAGTGCAGCGCAGGAGTGAACGCCGAAGTTGACTAGCTCACCGATCATCTCCTCCATGAACAATTCAAGGGTTTCACGAGACTCGATTAGCTGAGGGTCCCTCATTCTCAGCTTTGGTTTGGC
Source organism: Triparma columacea (assembly GCA_030267965.1). Lineage (NCBI taxonomy): Eukaryota > Bolidophyceae > Parmales > Triparmaceae > Triparma > Triparma columacea. Next base: position 36,901 of record BRYA01000581.1, read on the forward strand.
ATCTATGAAGGACTCCAGTTCTTCAAGCTTGAGAGTTACCCTGGACGTTGCATCAACAACTGACCGGAGGCTTTCTTCATCGTAGTCCATGTCAAGGTCGCCGATCTCAAAGAATGTTTCCTCTTCTGGCTCTTCTTCATCTGCCACAGATGCATCCTCTTCGCTCTCTTCAACGACAACCACCTTCTTCTTCTTCTTTTTCTTTTTCACGACTACAATCTCCTCCTCCTCATCCTCCTCTGCCCCCTCGTCTTTTCTCTCCTTCTCACCCACTTCAGCCTTCAATTTCTTCACCCCGTGCTCTTCCTTCACCACCCTTTTTCTGACTTCCTTCGCCTCCGCCTCAAGTTCGTCGAAAGCCCTTCTTTCGTCCCCGAGTCCCTTCTCCATCTTCTCCATCTCACTTGCGCCAACAACGTTGGCTTCGGCCATCTTTTCGACCTCACTCTTCAACGATTCGTGGACCTTTTCCTCCATCCTTGTGATAGTATTCCTGTGAGTGGAGAGAGCTGCGTCAAGATTAGTCTCATCCATAACTTTCCCCTTCTTGAAATCATCAAGTTGCTTCCAAATCGTGTCAGCCCTTTCTTTCTCCATCTTTAAGAGCTCCTCGCCTTTTGCCAATGTCGCCTCGAACTCGGAATCTTTCTCTGAAATGTGCTGAGTAAGCTTCTCGATCGCTTCATCATAGTGCTCCACCAAGCTCTCCAATTCTTCGACGCTCTTCTTGCTTATCTGGAGTTCCTCCTCCTTGTCACTGAGCAGCTTCTCATGATTCCTCATGAGGTCCAAGATCTTCTCATACCCCTTTTCATTTTCTGCCAGCTTTTTGCGTCCTTCCTCGTCACCCTCCTGTAGTTCAGCTTTCATCTTTTCCACCTTTTGCCTCAGTTTCTCCTTCTCGACTTCCCGCTTCTCCATTAGCTTCTTAGTTAGCTCTTTTTCTTTCTCCACAGCTTCCGCGCGGAACGAAATTCGCTTCCTGATGGTCATGATCTCCCCCTCCCCTTCAACGACCTTGATCCGCAAGTTGTGGACCATGTCCTGGGCTTCTGTGAGGTCAGCCTCCTTAAGTTCGAGAAGCCGACTCTTTTCCATCATCGTTGTCGCCATCTCTTGGAGAGTCCTCTCGTGCTCTTCAGTGAGTTTTTTTATCATCTCGTTGACCCCTGAACTTCGTCCCTGGCCTTTCTCGCCTTCACCAGCGGTCGCACCGGTGCCAGATCTTTCACTAAGATGCACGCTAGAAGCCTCCTTCTTGATGACCTCAAGCTGTTCCTGAAGTGTGTCAATGTTTTCTGCTTGTTGGATGATATTCCTTCTGTGGGCCTCTGAAATCTCCTCGGACCTTTTCTTCTCCTCCGCAAGCCTCGATTCAAGTTCGGCAACCCTCTCGAGCATCACCGCTTCTTGTGCAGCAGCACCGGCTGCTTGCTCGGCTAACTCACGTTCCAGGAGGACCTGCCTCTCTTTGGCCGCTTCTTGCTCTATTTTGAGTCCGTCTAGTTGCCCCTCCAATTCTGTAACTTTTTCCGGATTTATGGCTACGGAAAGCTGCCGTTTTAGTTCCGCCTCAACAAGCTTTTGCTTCTCCACTTCCTTCTCGGCAACCTTGAGCTCTTTATCCGTTTGCTTCAGCTCGCTTTCAATTTCGAGATTCTTCTCATCCATCTCCTCAAGTTGCTCATCTTCCAGCTCCACCATCTCTTCGAGGCGAGCAATCTCTTCCTTCTCAGCTTCTAATTCGGCCTGCAACTTGACTCTAGCCTCCTCCTCCTCCTTCATTTTCTTTGCGAGGGCCTCATGCTCAAGTCGAAGTGTCTCCCTCTCCTCCTCGAGCTTCTTCCTCTCCTCGGCAGCGGCTTCATTTATCTTTGCCGCAAGCTCTTCCTCCGCCTCCTTCTTAGCAATGAGATTGTTCTCTTGCTGCTTCATGTCTTTATTTTGCTGCTCTAAGGCCTCCTCCTTCACCTTGGCTTCAGCCATCTTGTCAGTCTTCTCTTGCGATGTTTTCTTGGCTTTCTTGAAGAGCTTGGTTGCGATTGAATTGGCTTTCAAATTTGCACTGACGGCCGAGGAGAGGGCGACCTTCTGTTTTTTAACGCCGAAGTAAAGGAGCCGATCTTCAAAGGTATGGCTCATTTTCTTCTGAAGAGGTGGATGTTTCTCTTCCTCATGCTCCTTCTTCTCCTCACTCGAATCTTTCTTCCCAGAAGACCCATCCGAATCTGTAGATACACCGCGACGGCGCATGTTCATCTTCATAGCAATCGAGAGACCCACTCCCCCCCTTTTAGGCTTGGGGGCTGATTCCACGTCGGGCAATGGGACAGGAGGGGTGAGCCCAGCCTGATCTTGGCCTTCCTTGTCCACGCCCTTGTCCTTGGTCTCGTCACTGGCTTGCTTCTCAACGGCTTGGTCCTCAACGGCTTGGTCCTCAACGGCTTGGTCCTCAACGGCTTGGTCCTCAACGGCTTGGTCCTCAATGGCTTGGTCCTCAGCGGCTTGGTCCTCAGCGGCTTGGTCCTCAACGGCTTGCTCCTCAACCATCAGTTTGTCCTCTTGCCTCTCAAAATCCGTTACAGATTCTTCTTTCATCTCGGGATCAACGGTCGCCTCATGAACTGGAGCATTTGTTTCCTTTCCCCCCAAAGGTGCTTCCGAGGGGGGATCGCTGCGTTTCTCAACATTGCCCTTCACCTCAACCTTATGATCTGCAACTGGGTTGTCCCCACTTTCCTCTTCCGTCTTCATTTCTTCCTTCCTTTCACTCATGTTCCTCGCACTACTATTGCCAACGTTACTTGATAACTTCTTCAGCTTCTGCAATCTAGCATCTTTGCTACCCTTCTTGAAGGCGCTCACCGTCTTGGTGAGCATGCCGAGTTTAGCGAAAGACATTTTGCGCTTCTCTTTTGATACTTCCTCTGCAGCTTCAGCATCAGCACGAGAAGCTGACATTTGGGCCTTCATATTTGCGGTGAGAGTCTTGGCTGCATTCAACATGTCTTTGGACATCCTCGAGCCTAACTTTTCCATATTCTCAGCGAGCAATTCCTTCGTTTTCTTCAGCAAGTTCTCAAGCTCGGCAATGCGTCTCTTTTGTTCAGCATTGGCCACAGTCAGTTCTTGCCTGGCCTCTTCGCTTTCCTTTAGCTCACCCTGAGCAGCCTCTAGAGCATTTTTAACTTTCTCGTCGTCCATCAGCCCTTTCTCAGACGCATTTTTCTTTTCGACAGCGAGGAGTTGCCCAAATTCTACAAGTTCTGTTTCGGACCTCTTCCAGCTTTCTGTGTCTGTGGACTCTAAAATCACGGACATGAGCGACTCCATCCGGTCGAGCTGCTCGGTGCCTTCGAGGAGGTTAGATGGGACACATAGAGAGGCGAGATGCTCTAACTTTAATTTGTACCGGTCGGTGCTTTGCTTGTGTTGGAGGATGACTGCCTCACTTTCGCTGCGGAATCTTTTCGCCTCTTCTTCAAGCTCTTCGGCCCGTCCAGGAAGAGTAGCACCAGCAACTCCTTCGAGTTCCTCTGTCTTCTTCTTAAGGGCCTCTTCTTTGTCAGAAAGGGCCGAAATCGCTTCCGCAAGCTGGGCCTTAAGCTTCTTTATGTTATCTTCATCACCTTTTCCCGATTGCTGATTCTGTTCTTTCGACCCCGCCTTGAGCTTCTCTCTCTCCTTCTTTTCCTTTTCCTTCAATTTCTCCTTCTCCGTCTTCTCCGATCTCTCCTTCTCCTTCTCAAACCATTTTCTCTCCTTCTCAATTGCTTTCTCGTTATCTTCCTTTTGTTGTTCGAGATCGCGCGATAAACTCTGACTAAGCCTCCTCTGCTTTTCGAGTTCGCTCGTGGACTCGGATAGCTTGAGTAAGTCAGACTTCCTCTCTCCTTTTTCGACCTCCAGCTCCTTCTTCAGCCTCGCTACCTCCTCTTCAAGATCCTTATTGGTGGCGTTGCCGTCTTTCTTGGATGAAGTGCCAGCCTTTGAGGCCTTTCCTATTTGTTCCTCCATCTCATCCATCCTGATAGCCCTATCCTTAAGCTCCGCCTTGTAGTATTCGGCCTGCGACTTGAGCTCTTCCTTCAACTTAGCGAGTTCTCTCTCGTGGTCAGAAACCAGAGACAATATCTTGGCCTTGTTCCCCTCATCCAATTCACTCAGCTGTTCTTTGAGGCTCTTGACGTCTTCTTTGAGCACTTGGTTCAAGTCGTTCATTTCTTGAGACGCCTTTGCCGCCTCCCTTTTGGCTCTCTTCTCGGCCTCTTTGATTTTCGCATCCATGCCAAAGTCAGAGTCTGCTGCCTGACCTTTGTAGAAGCTCATCTTGGATTCCAAATCGGATATGCTCTGCCTTAGATTCTTGATGAGTGCCTCCTTCTCAGCCAACTGCTCCTCAAGCTCGGCTTTCTCAGCAGCCAAAGCTCCGCCGGAGGAAGTGCCACCCTTAAACAAGGCGCCTATCGTAGGATCCCGCGAGACGGTCTCTATCCTCTTGCATTTGACCTCAAGAGCAGCCTTCTCTTCCTCAAGGACGAGGCACTGTGAAGAGCGAGAAGGGGCCAGGAACGATTAGCTACGGTAGGATAGCACTAGGCTGCCCTTAAATTCCTATCCTACTCTGCTCACCTTTTTCTTTAGCGCATGTATCTGTTCCCTGTGGTCAGACGAGGACAAATTATTCTGCTCCAGGAACGCACTGACCTCGTCGTCAGCCTTCTCGAGGCGCTTGTTCAGCTCCTTTCTTTCCCTCTCAAAAGCTTCTTTACCGGCCATTAACTCAAACTGCGCATCGCGGAGGTTCTTCTCCAAGGCAATGATTTGTAAGGAGGGGTCTTCCACTTCAACTGCCGGACCATCATCGCCTCCTTTGACGATAGTCTTAAATTTAGGATTCAGCGCGTCGTTGTAAGCGCGCCTTAATGACTTCATGACCTCACCGAGTTTTTCGGTCGACTTCAGTGTATGGTCATCCAGTTTCTTAGCAGCTGCACGGGTGCCACGGAGCACGTCAGATAGGGACATGATGTAAGATTCCATTTCTGTAACATCTTCCCCCCCATCATCCTCATCGACTTTATCTAGTCCATAGAACCAGTTCTTGAGACCGTTCAGGACTTCTTTCTGCGAATGAAGAGCGGAAGCCAAGAGAGTAGCGGGATGAGCATTGCGAAATGGGTTGCGATATCGAGTTAGAGGTGATAGCGGTGGCGACTTCGAGGCAGAGTTGTCAAGAACGTAGGTAGACTGTTCAATGAAGTGCGGCGCGCTTCGCATCGTCTTCATGACGCTCTTTCACTTTTCGTTCATTCTCACCTGTTCCATTCCAAGCTGTGGAGGAGTTGAGTTGAGTGAAGTGGAGTACGTAAGTTGGTGCTTCAATAATCGGCATATAGGCGAAGAACGAAGCAATGGTGCATACCCAAGATCCTACCCCTACCCAATGCCAATTCACCCGACAAACTCAAACTCACCTTAACATGGTCAAGCATGATCATAGTCATCCTCCCCTTGTCCTGCTGGAACTTCTTGAACTGCAACTCGGACGAAATTACGTGCTGCTTGATTGTCCCTTTCTCCTCCCCAGCCCCCCCCTTCTTGGAGGAAGCCAGGCTGCCCGACGACCTCCTGCCATTGACTGCATTGGAGCCCTTCGCCTCGGCAGACGAACCAACAATAAGCTGGCTGACAGCACCATCATAGTCCACCGTCAGCTTGTCTATGCGCCCCATTATCTCCTTTGCCTCACTCCTTAGAGCCATCTTCTTCTCGAAGCTTGTCTGCTCATTATTGGCAAAGACCTTTTTAGCCTTTCCCGCCGTTTTCGCGCCTCGCGCGTCACTTCGAGACTTTGACTTCGCCTTATAAAAGGGCGACTCAGCCAATTTGTGTCGTGACGCCATGTCACCAGCCTGGGACTTGTGAGCAGTTAGGAGGGCAGCGAAGCGAAAAGAAGGGTGAAAAACCTGCACCAGAACAGTTTTTTTGTTCCTTCGGTAGCTTTCTCTCCAAAATTGACCCTAAAACGGCAGAATAAGAGTTACGAACAGCCCCACTCGAAGCCTTCAAGAGCCGCGGATCCGTACGGCAATATTGGGAAGCCTGAAGCAGAGAATTCTTCTTGCCATGGGAACAGTATGCGCCAAAGAAAACAATGGCAACAGAAATGGTTTGCGCATTTCGACGTCTGCTGAGGTTAGTATAAAAAGAAAGATAACTGGAGCTTTGCACTCGGGCGGTAATGGGGGCGAAGCAAGCAATAGTAACAAAGAAAATATGGCAGGAGGAGATGATGGAGAGGAGAAGAGGGAACCAAAGAAATCCAAGGCGTTGCGTGGGGCGGCCCTCATAGCTGCGTGCAATTTTAGCAGCGAAGAGGAAGATTTCGACGACGCGAGAGGCGAGAGTGCAAAATTCTCGGAAATATCTCCACCTGGGCTTGTGAACGACGAATCCAAATCGCGAAAGAGGTTGGAAAAGGTTTTAAAGAAAAATAAAATAGATTCACCTGGAAGGGGGGGGGGGACGGGAAGGAGCAAGAAATTCCTCGCTGATGATGTATCACAGCAAGGAGGAAAAGCATTGAGAGGTAAGGCATTGCTCATGGCCTGTGCTGGTGGTGAAGATGGATGGAGCAGCGACGAAGACTAAATATGTATGTTTACTCAGAATCATCATCATTTATTCAAGGGGCCAGCGGAAAGCCATTTCTGTACTTCTCCACTTGGTGCATCCTATACCTTCCAACGCAAAAAGAAGCGTCCCCATTAACGTCTCCAGATAAAGGCTCCACGATCCCCATAGCCACGGCGTGCCTAAACGCAAGGCCCACGTGGAATTTGTATTTATCACATTCCGTTAGGAGCTGCCCGTCCGCCCTGTTGTACAGGTCAGTGCTGCAGTCATCTACGATGACAATGGAGCCAGGCTTTGCAAAAGGAGCAGCATTGAGAATGTCATTCCACGCGAAAAAGTAAAGATGCCCAGCGTCTATAAACACGACGTCATATCCCTGCTGCACGTCGAACCTGCCTTCTTCGATTGAGTCGCTGGCAAACTTTGGCATCGTTTCGACGCTATTTCCGCAAATGAGCTCTAACTTTTTACTGCTGTCCTTAGAATACATCTTCTTCAGTTTCTCGTACGCAGGGAGAGTGTAAGCTCTTGCGCAAATGTCAAATGACGTGACATTCACCCCCGGAAATGTCTCCAGCACCATCCCTGCACTGTGACCTGCATTGAATCCCACCTCTAAGTACTTCCCCTCTCCATTTTGCAAGGAAACAGAGACGAGCGTCAGCAGGGCTCTCCTCTTGATAGCACGGACGAGACCTTCATTGTAACCTTTCTTGGTACTATTGTTTTCATGATTTCCTGCTACTGTGGTTGGTAACTCGTCATTAGTAATTACTGGTTCTCCATCATATCCAATCTCCCGCCCGTCAACTTTGGACCAACCATTTTGGTGCCACAGATTGCCCTCTAGCATTTGCCCAGGACTCTTCACAGCCACCTTGTCAAGGGCATCCATCGTTTCCTTGAATCCCCAATCAAGAGGAAAATCCCCCCTTTTCCACGCGTTCTTGCCGTTCGCGCCGTTCTCCTTATTTGTTGAATATATTTCGTTCGCCATGGCCTGAGTCACGTACGCCTTGCAAGTTCCAAGCGCGGCCTTGGTGCTCTCCTCAAACCCAAGGGTGTCACTGCAAATTGCAGTTACGACTTTATTTAGGAAATCATAATCAGACGTGTTGTCGACCATGGCAATTACCACAAAGGGCTGTGACGAGCGAAGCGATTCATAGAAAGGTTCACGATAAGGGTCAGAGGGGCGCTGGCATTTTTTTTGAACACGTGCGACGTGGTTGCGACCTAGGTTTAGTGCAGTAGCACGTATTCAAACTCACAAATAATTTGACACAGCTATCGCCTTCTACAAGGAACATAGGGATCATCTTCTCCAAGCAGAGATAGTACGGCACTGCCAACGGCACTGGCTCCTGGGAGGTAGGGGAGGCAGGACCAGCAGGGTGCTTGAAGTCAAGGTAAGTTGTACCGGCAAGCATCCGTTTTTCATTCAACATGTTCCCCATCTCAGCGAGCGCTATCATGTGCACCTTCTCGGGGTCGAGGGTTGGTTGGGACTCGAGGACATTAAGGGCAGAAATGCAGACAAAGGAGGCATGGTTATACATATTCAGCTGGGCATAGACAGAGGCCAATTTGACGAGATGGGCAACATCTCCCGATGCAAGAGCGGCAGGAGCATTAGCCCTGAGGGAGCTCAGGGACTGGATATAGTCCGTCTCAGTGGAGGAGGGAGACGAGAGGGGGGGTTCCTTAGATTGGTCAGCGGAAAAGAGAGGAAGGATAACTGAGGCCAAGAGAAGGAACCAGGAGAGATCCTTCGGCCTAACCCACATTTCACCGTAAAGGGGGCAGTGGAGGAAGACTTAGGAATCCCTGACTTTTCTCTTCTCAATTAATTTCGGATCAATTTATTTTTAATTCACTTAAAATCATGGACACTGTAGAAACTTTACGCCGGAAGCACATACGTACTCTCGAAGTAGTCCAGCAGTTGAGCGACGAGAACACCGAATTGAAGGCTAGGCTGGAGTCTGTAGGGGAAAGTGGGGGAAGCTACGAAAAGGGGAAAGGGGAGGAGGAGGAGGTGAAGGTCATTATGGAGATGAGAGAAGAGATGAAAAAGTTAGAAAATGCGTTGCGCGGGAAGGAGGGAGATGTCAAGACTGCATCCGTAGAGAGGGACGAGGCCAAGGACTCATATGAAGGGGAGAGGAGGTTGGTAAGGAAACTCAAGAGAGAGATGGAGGTGCAGGGGACCTTGATGGAGGAGCTTAGGAAGGAATTGCAAGGGTTCAGAGAGAGGGAGGAGGTGAAGGAGGAAGACGAGGGGGGGGGGCTGGACGAGAGGGAGAGAGAGTTTTTCAAGAGCAAGATCAGCATCTTGGAAAAACACGTGGAAGAGCTTAAGTCGAAGGTTGAGGAGGAGGAGAAGAGGGGGAGGGAGAAGGAAGAAAGGGTGAACTTAGAGGTGCGCGCGTCCAAGGAAAGGGAGGCCGAGGCAAATGCAGCAGTTGCCAGGGTCAGAGAGGAGGCTGCGAGACTTAGGGAAGAGAATAAGGCGTTGGGGGCTGCGGTCCAAAAGATGGCGGAACAGGGAAGGGACGCAAACACGGAGCTAAAAAGGACCAAGAAAGAACTAGAGGGAAGCACGGGCGAGTTAAAGGTGGAAAGGAAAAGACGAGAAGAGGCTGAGAGGAAACTCTCAGATTTGGTGGCAAACGAGACAGAAGCAAGGGGAGCACTTCCCCCGTCCCCAGCCAATGTCCCAGAGGTGCAACAGAAGGGAGGAAAGAGGGAGGACTTTGGGGCATTCGTGGCACTGAAGAAGGAGAACCATGCACTGAGAATGCAGGTAACGCAGCTCATGGAAACCATGACTGGGAGAAGGAAAAGATGATGACATGTGTGTTGTGACAAAAATGTAGATTATTACAGACTCAATATCCTCCTCCTCCTCCCACCCCTAAATTTCTTCCTAGTATCCTCCCAAACACCCCTAAATTTTGCGCTGGTGCTGCCTCCTCCCTTCTTCTATTCCTCCCATCAACTTCGTTATAAGCCGCCCTTGCCATAGCTCCCACCCCCAGGTGCGCCTGTTCCTGTGCTGCCACCGCTGCTCTTGTGTAAGCCGCTCCTCCGTCGACTTCGAGGAGATCGTCGACGTCAACATCAACTTCATCTTCATCTCCCTTCCTCCTTATTCCCAAGCCCACGCTATTCTCCCTCTGCGCCTTGATGCCTGCCTCCCTCATCGCCAGCCTGTCGTCCTCTATGGAGTTCGTGAAAAGCGGGCACCTGCCACATGACTTGTGGTCGCAGTGTGGGGTCTGACAGAAGTGCTTGTACCCGACGGATCGCTCGACCTCCATTCGGCACATGTAGCAGCTCGTGGTTCCGCAAGCGCAGCTCATCTTGTTGCACCCCTCAATCTTATAAAATCTAAGGGAAATGCAGGAAAAGGGGACAGCGACCGAAGTGTTGAGGTTTAGCTTTTCCCCCGCTCGTCTTGTGTCGCGCCGTATCAAAACTCACCTCTTTCCGCAATTTACGTTGGGACATATCCTGACCCTCGCCTCCGTCATAGCCTCCTCGATCCTTTTCCTGCTCTCCGCATGGCACTGTTTCTCGACCTCGTCGCACTTGAGTGGGAAGTGAGGTGGCTCCCCGCATTCCCTGCATGACTCGTACCCGCACCCGATTGCTGGACACACCATTACTCGGTCCTCGACGACCGCCTGGAAGTCGCATCGAGGGCACCGAGTTAGGTTCTCGATTCCGGCGGATTCAACGGCAGCCATGAATGTCGCCTCCTCCAATTTCTCCAGTACCTTCTTTGGTAGAGCCCTCTTTATCATTTCCTGCGAGAAGGTCCCCAAGCACTTGCCCCCCGAGTCTGACGTCGTCATGCACTCTAGCTTAGTCTTCTGCGCCCCGAACAGCTGCTCCTCCCCGTACCTTCTTAGGCAGTCTAGGCAAAATAGGTGGCCCTCGGAGCACTGGCACATTTCCTCAAAGGCTACGTCGCCGTAGCAGCAGGCGCATTCTAAGGTCCCTCCGACATCCTAAGGCGAGAGGTTTGGGACATCGGAATTTGGTTAGGGTTTTGGGTTAGTTTTTCGTTCCGTTGGTTTGAAGGGTGTTCGTTTTGTTGACGTCCGTTTCCATGGTACAGAATCCCTCCTCACCTCAGCCTCGTCCCTCGCTAGTGCCCTCGCGAACTCAACGTCCGCCACCTCCATGTTGTTGTTATATTTCTGCTTAACGTATTCGATCTCGTCTCTCAGGATGGGGTCAGAGGGTCTCCAATCACCGTGAATCTTAAGTTTCCTTGTCCTACCATTCTTAACAACAACCAAGGACCGAACCTTCAGCTTCTGACGGACCGAGTCCGAGACCCGAGCGCCACCCTTTGCAAGCTGGAGCTCGGTGTACCCCATAACGTCGATTAGCTCCTTGACGAAACTCGCGTAGTGCCCCTTGTGGTTATCCCCCTCGAGAACTTTCTTAATGCACCCGACGTTGAGGAATGGGAATTCGTCGGTTATGAACTTCACAGCCTCCTCGGCGTACTTTGGGTTCGTCCTCCAACCCGTGGACTCGTAGTCCTTCAGCCTGACCTTTGTAACCCCGAGGGCAGCTGAGATTTTCTGTGGACAAAAGGGAGTAAGGGTTAAGGAGTGTGTGTGGGTGATAAGTAGTCCCCCCGTGGTGGCCTTCAGCTAATTGAACCCCCCCCCCCCCACAACGCTCTTTTCCTCTTGTTTCCATTCCCCTCACCTCGTCCTCATTACGAAAGTCCGTCCCCTTCCTCTTATCGTAACCGTCCGTAGCCATGGCGTCAAGGACGGCCGGAACGTGGTGGAAGTCGGTGCACCTGAACCTCAGGAGGAGGGACTTGGCGTAGGATGGGTCGCTGTCTGGGAAAACGTCGAGGACAGACTGGACGAGATCCTTGAGGGAGGGAGGAGCGACATCCAAGACACTAGAAGAGGAGCGGGTGGATGCGTTGACGTCACCGCCCTTGGACTCCTTGGCCTCGCTATTTGACTCCTTGGCATCGCTGTTGGCCCCATTCTCCCGCTTCGGCCTCTTCAAGGGAGAACCCCTGGGGCTCCCCTTGGCATCGTCGTTTGAGAGGTCAACCAGGCAGGCACGCTTGGTTGGTGAGTTCTTTGAAGGCGATGAACCCTTTGTCTCATATAGAAACTTGACCTCCTTGACGGAGAGTGAGAGATGAGTACGAGAGGAAGGTGAGAATTGGGTTAGAGAGTTTGATCGTTTGGGGGAGGGTCGGGGGGAAATTTTAGCTAGGGAGAGTTTGCAAGGCTCTTACATCGTTACTATCCGCTGAATGTTGTTCTTTAGGCTGAGCAGCATCCATGCTCACGGCTATCAAGAGTTTTGGGTGAAAGAAAGGGGGTAAAAGTCAAAACAAGGTCAAAATTCTCCCTTGCTCGGACTCCAGACCCATTTTTGCACCTTTTTTGAGTTGTCATTTAATCTTCATCAGCTGATTGTTTCAACTCAATTTTCATCATAATACATCTAATAAAGGTATTAGTTTGTATAAAAGTCAATAAAACAAGCTCTAAAGCAAAGTACATTGAAATAAAAGAAGTCAAAAGAAGCCAGCCCCGCACTCACAATGTTTTCAATGTTTTCATCATCATCATCAAATCAAAGAAGTATTGAAAGTCGGTACATGGCAGATGATGATAGAAGTATAAACAGTGAATTTAGTTCATTATACTCAGGACGTAGTAGAGGAATTAAAAGGACTACAGATGGAGGTGTGAAAGGTGAGGATAGTTAAATAGGATAGATAGGTTAGGCTATATATAACCTAATGTGAACAGGGGTCAGGCTATTGCTGCTGCTCCTTCCGTCTCTATCTCACCTCTCCTCAACCTCCCCTCAACCTCCCCTCTTCTCCCCACTCAAGCTGACCGAACCCTCTCTCTCCCAGGCATGGGAGTAGAAGGCGGTATTCTTGGATCCCTCAGCCATCTCTCTAGGTACAAAAACCGATCTACCCGTTCCATATCATCCCCTTCCCCCCACCGTGTTGTTGACCTCACCAGTCCTGAAAGTACCCCCCCCTCATCATCATCATCATCCCCCCTCCTTCTGCCTCGAGGTTGCTACCATGCAGTCGTTCAGGCCATCCACGATCGCCTAACCTCAGATACATCATGTTACCCAACCGAGCTCCAGCTACTTCTCGCAGTCAGAAACAACCAGCGTGTAAAGGACGAGTGGTTCAAGGTCAGGAGTACCTCGGTCCCCGGTACTTTCGAAGGCCAAAGTACTGGGATGAGCCAGGTGGAAATCCTGAGCGGTTCCATGGCTATGCTCAATATCGTTAAGGGGGGGAGTAAGGCGAGGGAAAACTCTAGCTACTCATCACCCTCCTCATCCCCATCCTACGACCCGAGCTGCTGGAGACCGTTTGATGAGCATACAAATAAGCTTCGAATGACGGTATCGAACAACAGGGTTAAGAAAGGTGTCTCGGCGGAAGAATTCGCTAACAAATGGTTCAAGGAGGAGAAGGATATGGGGGTAGGGCAGGGGGTTGGGATGGGGAAAGAACAGGTGAGGGAAACCTTTTTGAGGAGAACGAAAGAAGGGAGACATCACGGGGATTCTTGCGAAATCATTTTTTCATTAAGTAGACAAAACTCAACTTTATACATCGTCCACCCCCCCCCCTGCTTCCGCAACAGTTTGAGAGGTTGCTGAGAAAGCATAGGTTGGAAAGTCCTAGGCACTCTGAGAGCAGGGCTAAAGCCTCGGCGGAAGTTGGGGTTGTTAGGAAGAGCAGCCACGGTTACCACGAGAAGAGGATTAATAGGATTAAGGAAGGGAGGTGAGAATGGACCATGAAGTGAAAGGTGTTTGTGGGGTAAAACTTCGTCGCGACCGCTAAGCCGAGCCTTACAATTTCAAACATACATATCCAAACTAATGAAACCCCGTGATTCCACTCCCTCGCGCAGCAAGGAGGACATGACTCGTGACAAGAGAGAGGCCTTAAAAGAGGACATAGACAAGTGGAAGTCCCCCCGCGCCCTTCGTAAGGAGCGTCTCGAGGAATCCCTCCGTCTAGCCGCCGAGGCCGAAGCCCGTGCCAAGGTGAAGGTTTTCAGGGTACTCACTGACGAGGAGAGCAGAATGGTCGTTAAGGGGATGAGACAAAGCGGGAGCGAATCGGAGGTTATGGCGAGCCTGGAGGGGGACAGCATCACGAGGAGGAACTTACTAACGCTACAACCGGGGGCGTGGCTGAGCGATGAGGTTATTCACTATTACTTCAGCTTACTTAGGGAGAGGGACAGAATACAGTGCGAGCAGACGGGGGGCAGGAGGAGGTGAGAGATTTATGGCCTGGCAGGACTGGTCGAAGGAATGGTTTTTCATGGGGGGATCTTTGTGGGAAATACTGACCCCTCTGTTTGCTTCGGCACTCGCTCGATGCTCGCAGCTGGTTCTTTAAGAGCTTCTTCTTCACCAAGCTCCTAAACGAGGGAGGCTACAACTATAAGAATGTCAAGAGGTGGAGTAAGAAGGTGCCAGGAAAAGATATATTTGAGGTGAGAATGAACGAGAACAAAGTGCAGCTTTCACGCAAATTCTAAACACCAACGCACCGCTTCCGTCGTCACCGCCGCAGCTCAACTGCATATTCTGGCCCCTCAACCTCAACAACATGCACTGGTGTTGCCTCAAGGCTGACATGAGAAACAAGGTCATCACCTACTACGATAGTTTCGGAAGGTGAGAACAGGCAAAAGCGGAGGAGGCAACGCACAACGTCTAAATGCTAAGCCCCCCCTCCCCCCCATCTCGCTCGCCCCCCCCCCCGCGCTCCTCGCAGCTCTGACTCGCACGGATTCCTCAGCGCGACGCTCAGATACTTCAAGGACGAGTGGGAGGCCAAAGGCAAGCCGGGGGAGTTCAAGGAGGAGGAGGTGAGTTGCTTGTCGTTTTGATTCGTGTGCGTTCCGCTTCTCCTCGCGTCATCCAGCTAAACCCTTTCCCCACCCCTCTACGCTTTACCACAGTGGACTCTAATGGAGACGCCTGGTGACTACCCTCAGCAGCTCAACGGTTACGACTGCGGCGTCTTCACCTGCACCTGCGCCGACTTCCTCAGCGCCGGGAAGCACACCAACTTCACGCAGAGAGATGTCACGGGTATGAGGAGACTTATCGCACTTAGGATACTCAAGAACGTTGCGGACTAGGGGTTGGCGGAGTGTTGAGTAATAAACTTGAGCTGTCATGAACAACAACAACCACTAATTTTCAATCCTCCTCCTCTTCTCCCCCCTCCTCTTCCTCATCATCTATGCCGAATTCCCCCTTTTCAACAACTGGTACAATTCTGCCGACCCTACTGAAGTTCCTTCCATCGGCCATTCCCGCCCCGACCATCCTGCTCTTTGCAAACATGCTCCTTGCCCTTGATTTTGGATCCCTAAAGAAATCCTCTCCCTTGGTCCCCCCCCTTTTCTCGAGAAATTGTGCAGCCTCCATGTGCCCAAAGCTCCGTGCGCAGTCGAGGGGCGTCGCCCCGTACATGTCAGTCGCATTGAGGTCCAACCCTAGTTCAAGCAAGAAATCAAGCAGCTCTACCCTGCCGAATTTCGCGGCTGTATGGAGGCATGACATGTCAGTGCTGTTGGTCCTGAAAGCGTCAGAGGGGGGGTCCAAACTCAGCAGGTACTCGCACATCTCCAGCCCCCCCCTCTCCACAGCAGCGTGAAAGGGGGTTATCAACTGGAGGTTAGGCTCGTCCCACTTGGCGCCCATTTTGACCAAGATCTTGACGACGTCTAAACAGCCCCTCTGCGCCGCGGCGTAGAGTGGAGTGAGGTCGTTGTTGGTCTTCTTCTCGACGACGACAATGCCGGGAATCTCGCGGTTCATCTGAAGCAATATCTTTACTACTTCCAGGTGCCCCTGGGCGCACGCAGTGAAAAAAGGCGTTATGCCTCTGATATCTGCAGTCATTGGATTTGCTCCGTTGTCCAGCAAAAAATTCACCATCTTAACATCACCATTTGCGCAAGCCAAGGCTAGTGGAGTGACACCGTCGTCTGCCCCTTCGTTTACGTTTGCGCCCTTCTCAAGGAGCAGTTCTGCAATCTTTGTGCTTCGATTTTTCACACACAAGTACAGTGGGGTCTCTCCATATCCGTCCTTCGCCCCAGGTTGCGCCCCCTTGTCCAGGAAGAATATGGCGAGGTTTAAGTTCCCACACGAGCAGGCGGAATGGAGCAATTTCTCCCCGCTCCTGGCTTCCATCTCCTCAAAGGTCCTGTGCGTTGCGAGCCAGACGAGGATCTCGTCGAGGTCGTTCTTAAAAATTGCCTTTATTATGTAGTTCGGTATCAGCTCTGCCGCTGTCTTCGTCTTCGGGCGGGCTGGCATTTTCGTGAAGTTGTTGTTCCCTATAACGCGCCGGTTCGTGGCGTGGAGAGTCACACTTGGAACCGCTATTGGCTGGACCTTCATCCTTGGCGTTTCCATGTCGGGTTCCATCTCCAAGCTCGGCTTACGCCTTGAATAAGTTCCCTTTGTTCCACCCTTGATCACCAGGTGGGCCTGCTTCCAGTCTTTATTCACCTTGTGCCGCGAAGCCTTCCTTACTCTATGACTGACAACAGGAAGATCTGCTATTTTGAGAATCACTTTGCCAATCAGTTTGGACCAAGTCCTCACGTCCTTTCTTATGGGACAAGCAAGGTGGTAATTGAAGTTCTCCGGCCCAGCACCTGTCTTCTTTTTCTTCCCAATCGAAGTTATTGAAAAGGTAAAGTGACTCACGCCTCCAATGGCAAGCCTCCCTGTTTCAGTAATCTTAGCAGAATGCAGAAACACCACGTGCATGGGCTGCGTATATCTAGTAGGGTTGTGGAAGTGCTCCTCCTTGGCGAATATCTTGAAGTACGACTTCTCCCCATCCAAGGTGCAGAACCTGTCATGCCAACTGTGGTGGAGCACGTAGGGATCATGAGGGTTTGCAGTAGTGAGCCGTACCTGCAATGGCGGGGATTATTAGGATAGTGTATACAACAGATAATGTATATATCTTTCACAAAACTTTCGCTAAACTCTCCTCTTATGACCTGACGACACTTACCTCTTCGGCAAACTTCTCAGGTGGAGTGTCGTCCTCCCAAAACTTCAAAAGACTCATCTTGAGTGGCGGCGTAGTGCTCACCGGGGGGGTAGCGCTATTCTCATCTTCATCGTAGAATTCATCATCCTCTTCCCCATGACCATGAAAACCCTCGGGCAGTTGGAGTTGCCTCGTGTCTGTAGTCCACGCCGAGGCGTACTTCTCACCCTCCTCGTCACCCGGACCGATTTGGTCCCGGGCCTCCCTCACTACCGTGGAAGCTGTCGTCTCTCCCCCCCAAGAAACACTGCTTCCATTCCCTTGGTTTTTCTTCATGGTCGCCATGGGACTTGGGACTTCCTCAAGTACGTCTGAAGTCTCCGGGCCTACAAACCCAACCCTAGCAGATCTTTAAAGAGGTCAATTGCCCCGCGCTGGAAGAAGAGGGCGCCTCGACAGCACCTTAATCAATTAAGGTCTGGCTAGCAAACAAAACAGGAAAAAGACAAAGAGGAAAAGGGACTTCAGCAGATTAATTACAGCTGAGAGCTGTAAGCAAAGCAGGAATTCTTATTGGATATATATATATTATATAGATATAATATATATATATATATATAGGAACACCTGGGGGTCCCAAGTGTTTATCTTGAGTTTCATCTTGAGCAGAAAGCTGTTAAGCTTGTGGCAACTTGACTGCTCGAGGTTGCGATGAGCTTCACCACCGTCAGACAGACGCTATCTAAGATGGCTCAGGATTCTTTCTACGTTAGGGGCAAGGAGGTCCATGAGGGTAATGCTGAGGAACAGGAGGCTGTCCCATCCTCGGAAAGGGCTGATGCTAGTGTGGTCCTTCCACGTCGCCTTCTCCAAGGCGGATATCACAGTGGTGGTGGAAATGCTGGCGATGACCCCCCTCCAGCTACGGCGGAACCTCGATCCTCTGTGAAGGTCAAGAGTGAAGGTGGTGAGAATTTGAAGAGGGGGATGAACAGCAAAAGAGGCAAGATCGTAACGAAGCCGCTTACACGGGAGGTGAGTAAGCGGGAGCGCGGACCAACCATTGGCACTGCCCCCCTTTTCGCTCTGTCCCGTCTCTTTCTAATCCCAACCCAAACCAACTCTCCGCGTCGGCACAGATGTCAATGAGAGGTGAGATATATCCCGAATTCTTCCATCTCTCTCT
>BRYA01000581.1:54844-70246 GCA_030267965.1 Triparma columacea
CCCCCCCCCCCAGGTCACCACGACCTTCACAGGGGAGTCATGCAAAACGACGAGACAATCAGGAAAGTGAGGGAGCAGCAGGCACAAGGCCGTCGCAGATCAAGCATAGTCCACCAAGTCCTCCACCAGTTTGCAGTTATCGAAAACGTAGTGGACATGAACAGGCTCACCCTCCAATTCAACGATCCCCAGGTTGAGGCTAAGTTTGAAGAGTTCACGAGGACGGCGAAATTCGATCACATGAGGTACGCTTTAAGAGAGAAGAAGGAAACGAAGAAAGGGCCCGCCCGCCACTGCTGCTGACCCCCCCCCCCCTCACTCATGACAGGTATGGGACTTACGCTTTCGCTGCCTTTCTCGTGCTCTGCCAAATTTTGTTTCTTCTCGACGGCACTTTGCAGTTCGAGGCAGGGATGCCCACCACTACGAGAGCTTGGTACTTCCTCATTTTGCTCGTCATCGCCTGCATCGCACTTTATGCGTTGAAGCACCACCCAGACAAGAACAGGAAATTCGGCTTCTACCTCAACATCACCTTCTACATCCTTGGAAGCGCCTTTCTCATTTACGTATTGGTGTGCGTTGGCGAATTAACTATAAAAGTGAACGAAGGAGAGGAGGAAAGCATCAAGGACATAATCGGAGGTTCCTCCGAGGTGTATTCCCTGAACCATGCCGTCGAAGAATTTGAAGTCGCCCAGGAGGGAGCAAACATCGAGGTTCTCTCCGAGATCGCAAGAATGGCCCTCTGGTGGCAGCTGACGTCTTCCTGCGCCTTCATTGGAGTTGGGACAATTATGGTCCTCGATGCCATCACCATGACGACCTTCCTCTGGACCACAGCCATCTCAGTTGCGTGCATCGCAGGATTGCTGATAATTTTCGGAACTTCTGGAGGACCCGTCATTATTATTGCGACAGTGATTCTCGGAGTTCATATCTGGAACATGAGGTTCACGGAGATTAGAAACCGCCACGAATTCATCATTGCACAGAGAAGGATGGACGATATCTACCAGGAGGAGGAGAAGCTCAAGAGGAAGAGCGAGGCTTTGGAAGCCAAGCTCAAGCTGAGCGAGGATCAACTCAAAATTATTGAGGCTGCTGAAGACGAGTTCGTCGGAGATAATATCGCTGAGCTCGGAGCTTGGAAGGTAGACGTGGACACCGAAGTCGTTTTCGACAGGAAGGTCGCAGCAGGTAGCTTCGGCATTGTATACCTTGCAAAGATGAGAGCAACGAGTAGGAACGTCGCGGTGAAGCAGCTCCTTTCAGACCAGGTGAATCCAGAAAATATGGAAAGGTTCTTTTCCGAGATACTTCTTCACAGCAAGTTGCATCACCCGCACCTCGTCGAGATGATAGGGGCATCTTGGGAGCCACCTAACCTCTGTCTTATTCTCGCTTACTGCGAGGGGGGGGATCTGAAGGGTCTCCTGGAATCCGAGTGGAACGAGCTGCAGTGGTCTAGCCACAAGCTGAGGATGGTCAAGGAGATATCCCAGGCCGTTGCTTACCTTCACACTCAAAAAATAATGCACAGAGACCTGAAAACCGCGAACGTCCTCGTGGATGGCAATCTCAAGATGCGGGTTAGCGATTTCGGCGAGTCAAGAGTGCTGAAAAAGTCGGACCATAACCTAACCATGGTCGGTACGAATTTCTACATTGCTCCTGAGATCTTCAGGGGGGACAGCACGTACGACTTCAAGGCCGATGTCTTCAGCCTCGGGATGATCATGCTCGCCATGACAGTGAAGGACGGGAACCTGAGAGGTTTCTTTGTCGATAGTATGGGAATGAAGGTGAAAATAAATGCCAATTACGCTTCCGTGAAGATGAGCGAGGGGTGGAAACCAGATATCCTTAACCACAACGGAAGGATTTCTGGTAAGCTGGACCTTTCACCGAACGAGAATCTGAGGGAGGCGTTGGCGAAGTTCATTGAGACGCTAATCTCATGCGAACCGAAGGAGAGGCCTGATTTGACCGACATTGTCAAGAGTTTAGATAACCTTGAGAGGTGGATCTGCGTAAATCCTCCCCCCTGGGCCTCGTCTTTGGATAAGAGGATCGTGTTGGGAACGACCGTATGTCACCCCGAGAGGGGCACCGGCAGCATTGTGAGTTTCGACGGTTTCGAAAGAGTTCACGTTCTCTACGAGGAAGGGAGAGATCTATACAGGAGATACTCAGAGGAGGGATGGGTGGCAAAAATGAGCATAGGGACAGAAGTCAACAATCCAAATGCTAGTCGAAAAGGCTTTTCCCCCGTGGTGGCCCCCAAGAGACGGCTTTCTTTGTCAATGCAAAGCAACAAAGTAGGGATCGACAAAAATCAAAAAAGGAAGGGCGAAGAGTCCACCCTGCATTCCGTGCACGACTCAAATGTGAGCGTGAATAGCCTTAGCATGCTGAGCAAGAGCCATTCACTAGGAGTGGCCGAGATACAGTACGCCTTAAACAAGCAAAGTGAAATAAGCGCAAACCCTCATTCTGATAGCGAATCTAAAAGCGAGGTCGAGTGGACAGGGAAGAAGTCCATGAGCAAGCGGGGTGACGACGGGATATTCGACACCTCTCCAGTCCCCGAAGCAGTTTCGTTGTCATCAGGAATGACGCGAAAAGCGCTAGCAACGGAAGACCGAGAGAATGGTGGTTCGACGAGTGCCACCACACACGCGAGGCAAGACCAACAGGCAACATCGAGGAAGAAGAGGAGAAGGAGTAGCTTGATGAGGCTAGCAGAGGACGGGTACGACCCTCGTACCGCAATAGCCAACGCTCTCAAAAATGCTGAGAAAGTTGGGAAAGAGAAAGGAGCTTTGTGAATGGAATAAAAAAAGGCGAAGAGTGTTGTAAATTAACGTACACTGAATTCTTATTCATTCTGTTGGTTTGACTCTCAAAGAGATGTTCACATACTGGCGTAGGATTGAGTCCAACAGGGTGTCAGGGATGGTCGACGCGGCACCATAAACTGCCGCATTTCCTGCAACGAGCATGAGGGGTTGGGCGGATTAAAGGTCGTTTGCTTTGTAAGCTTGTTTCCCTCACTTTTCTCCCTCTCCTCCTCTCCTCTCCTTTCATCTCACCTGTTGCCTTCTCGTTGGGGTTGGCCTTGACGTGGTCGACGGCGTCCTTCAGGTCTCTTTCCCATTCACCTAACATTTTCTGGTGGACGTCTCCAACGCAAAGCCCAAGGACGGCCGGGGACTGACCTGTGAAGAGATTCCACCCCTTCTTCTCCATCTGGGAGGCAACGAGGTAGATCGAGAGAGTTGAATTCTTCGAGGGGATGATGGGAAGAATGCAGCCCTCAGGATCGACGAGGAGCTCAAGGCCGTCAATCTTTTCGACCACTTCCTTCGCCCGGGTCATGATGTTGTGATGGGTCTTGGCCATTGCCAAGTAACCCTTTTCTCCCTTGTAGAGGATCGAGGACCAGGCTGCGGCGATGGTCGCCCCAGAACGAGAGCCTTGCAGTGTCGGGGTAACGTACAGTCCCTCGCAACCGTCGAAGGAAGGCATGTAGGTAGAATTGCGGAGCTCCTCAGTTTTAAAGACGCAGACGGAGCAACCTTTGTTGGTTCCCCCGTACTTGTGGAGGTCAACAGACATCGTGGTGACACCAGGAACTTCATTGAAGTCGAACTTTCGTCCGTGCAGGAGACCTTGTTTCTTAAGGTACGAGAGGAGGAACCCTCCCAGGCAGTTATCGACGTGAAGACCAATGCCCTTGGATTGACAGAACTTTCCCAGTCCCTCGACGTCGTCAAGAACGCCGTGGGGGAAGGTGGGAGCCGAAGCGTACACCGCAACGGTGTTCCTGTTGACGTATCGAGAAACAATCTTGGGTGTCAGCTGGAAGTTTGAGCTGTCGTAAGGGGCCTTGATGAGCTCAATACCGAAGTACTTGCACGCCTTGAAGATCGCGGGATGGGCAGTTTCGCAGCATATTATGTTGGGGTTGGTGATGTTTCGGCGCCGCCCCGTCTCGCGGTACGCAAGGGCGGCAAGAAGGATGGACTCGGTCCCACCGGATGCCAACAGGCCGCAAGTTCCTTCGCCCACCATGCTGCATACCATCTGTATGAGTTCGGCCTCGAACTTGCGGATCGCCGGGAAAACGCCGGGATAAAGGGTGTTGGTGCTGTTGAACATCCCCCAAACTTCAGCCTGCAACTTGGTCGCCTCGCTTCCTGCGATGAGCGGTGGAGGAGCGAAAGTGACGGAAATTAGGGGCAATTAGCGCACCATTAATCAACAATTCTTCGCTATGCTCGAAACGCTCCTCCACTTCCCATCCATTCTCAATTGCCTCTCACCTGCCTCGTGGTAAATTCCTCCCCACTTCTTCCCCGACGCAAAACCAGAATGCGAGTGCTTCAACTTCTCCGACATGGCCACAATCTCAGACGGCGAGAGCCCCTCAGAGGGAATCACCACGTTGGCGTCAGGGTCACCGTCCCCAAGCATGTCCCTTTCAATGTCGTCAAGTGCCTTGGTCTTTTCAGCCTCCAAAGTGCCCCCAACGGCCGGAACAGCCGATGCCAAAAGATCGACCGTGGCTGTAAACACCTTGAAGGATAATATATTTGAGGTGAGCAGGAGAGATTAAAAACTTATTATTGCCGTCGCACGTCAAGGAAAGACCCACCTGTTTCCACAGCTTCCTTGGGCTCGTTGTCCAAACTTTGCTGCAAAGGTGGATTCCGATGATGACCACAACTGCATGCTCGCAATTCGTCCACGTTAGGTGCTTGCTCATCAGAATGGTGAAATGGCTCACAAGTTACTCTTCTCACAAAGTGCCAGAGTTCGGATCCTCTTGGCCAAATCTTGGGGTTCATCGCCTTTTTGAGCTCCACAACATGAAGGGGCTATCTATGATAGCAACGCTCCTGTTTGGGGCCCTCGTATCAGTCACTGCAGGGTCTCAAAAAGTTATTCTGAGGGTATGTCCAGAGGAAGTCCATGACACAACTGTAGCCGAAAGTTCGTTGTGTGAGGATTTTGAGATGGCAGGCGATGGGTTTGACATGAAATCCATAAACCAGCTTATAAAGACAGAAACTACCGCCCTCATAAAGAAGGATTGGTACGACAAGAGGATAAGGGAGCAGAAAACCTCCAGGGGTTTGTCTGAGGCCGAGGAGGAGGCAGAGGGGGAGGAGACTTTTGAGTCCGAGGAGACTCGCGAGGCAACAATACAGAAGGACTACAAACCGGCGACCCCCACGTCAATCTCCCTCAGATCATTAGCTGACGGAGGCGGGAACTTTGCTAAGCTCAACAACCTCCTTAACAAGGTCACCATTGTGATTCCTGATCCCGACCCGATTTTCGCCGTCGACTCTGATGAACTTACGACACTGAACGACGATTGGGGGGGCATTGGAGGCTTGGGCCTCGGCTTCCAGATCTGGGCATCGGTGACAAACATTCAGCTCTCGAGAATTCAGATCGGCAACCTTATTTTTGACCACAGCAAGGCCCCAGATAACTCCTTCGTAGAGATTGATATCACGCTTCAAGATATCGGCCTCGAGGCCAACATAAATTGGGCGTACTGGTTATGCGAGTGCTATGTTGGCATGGAATGCGATCAAGATGAGTTCAAGGTTAGTTCCTGTTTGGGGGTTGAGTGGGAGGAGGAGGCCGAGTTTTAGGAGGGGGCAAAGAGACAGAAGCGGGTGAAAAATTGGATGCTAACACCTTCCCCGCTCCTCACCCACTACCAGTGCACGGGAGCAAATAAGGACGACGAGAACAAAGTCTGCACCCCAAAGTGCCAACCAGGTGGACTCGGCATCACCTATAACGACGTGACCATCAACATGCCCTTGGATCAGGGCTGCTGCCTACCGACACCCGGCGACGAGGAAAAGTTGATGACCAACGCCGACTGTCAGGCAATGTGTAAGGTCTTGAACCCTAACACAAAGTGGGGCATAAGGTGAGAGTGGACTTTAGATCTTTTTAGAGCTAACTAAAATACATGATAACAAACCCCGACACAATTTGCACGCCACGAGCCAAATTGCTCGATACTTTCGTTTGTAAACTTTCCCCGAACCCAATGGCAAGCGAAATCTAACCCATCAACGCACCTCTTTCAACGATTCGCTCCGCTCATCGCAGCCCCGGCGATGGTTCGGCCAACGGGAGGACCACCAAGTCCTTCGCTTACCAAAAGATGAGGTTTAGTCCTCACAAGGAGATCCAATACCTCAACTTTGACCAGAGTACCGTAGACGCCAACACGGCTTTCAACATGGGATTCGACTCAACGACAACTGCCTCGCCTGGCGTATCAGGAACAACGTCCAGCGGAATGACTTCAAAAACGGATAAACTTAATGAAGTCATGAAGGCCAAGCTCGAGGAGTTGCCCGGCATCAACACAGTCAAAGTCGAGAATCATCACGGGGGAAAGGAATACAGGATCACCTTCACTTCAACCGGGTCTCTGTTTAACGGGGCAACCGATTTGGTCAACCAACCTCTGCCTCTTCTAACAACCACGCTGGGCACCACGAGGCGAGTTCAAAAGGCAGAGGTTCTTTCCACCGGCCCCCCTAGGGGAGCCGAAGCAGTGGACTGCCCACCGGACTTTACGAGGGGACCCGTGAATCACGAGAATGAGTGCATCGTTGTTGTCTTCGATGAGATCAACTTTGAGGGAGGCAAAACTGCCAACCTGGCGAAGGCCATCCAATCAATCACCGACGGCCTCGTCACTGGCCTCTTAGAGGATGTCGTGGAAGGCATTGTGCTTCAGGATCTTGTCATCAAGGACCTTCTCATCGAACTCCTCGTGGACCTCCTCAGGGACCTGAACGCAGATTTTTTCGATACCTGGTTAGCCAAAGCTGGCACGACCTACAGTCGCTTCGCCCCCCAGCCGCAAATGATAAGCAAGCTTGCGAGTATGGGAGGCTACAACAAGAAAGAAGCCCCTAAGCACAAGGTCAAACTTTTCAACATGACCGACCCGGACAACGTGTGGATGGGCTACGTGCAGCAGGCCGTCGACGGCCTGATCAACTTCGAGCCCGACGAGAACGGTAACCCGCCCAATGATCCTCTCACTCCGGCCGACATCAAGCTGAACGACATCATTAACGGCGTTGCCAAGAACGACGAAGGACTCGTGGAGATAAGTGACCTCGACCTGGTACTCATGAACGGCACCGACAAGTTCACTAAGCATTACCTCGAGCTCACTAAATTGTACATCGGAGGGCTTAACACTTTCACTCTGGCCGAGGTTTTGAAACCCATTGAAAAGTACACGATATCTAACATTCTCAAGTTGGAGAAGCTCAGCGTAGAATTCGACATGAGGTTAATCATGTGGCCTTCCGAATCTGACGAGACTGTAGCGAGAAGCAACAACGACGTAGTTGAAGAGAATTTCCATATCAGCTCGCTTAGATTGGACGACGTTACCATTGACGCTAGTCTCCTTTTGGCGATCGACGAATACCTCGCAGCTGCCATGAAGGCTGGGGCTTTGTACGACAATCCAATGGCGTGCGCTCCGACCCTCCTTCACGCCCTTAACTTCAGCTACTTCAGCCTGAATGCTGGGGGCCTTCAGGAGCCTCAAGTCACACAGCTTATCGATGAGGGGACGACGGTCATCATCAACGCTGTCTCGGAATTCGCGTTTGACAGCTACGGTGATCTGGTTCGGTGGCTTCTTCCCACCATGGCGCAGACCTCAATCAAGGGCAAGCTCCAGAGCATTCTCATGGAGAAGCTCGGCGGAAGTTGTCCAAACCCGACTCCTTCAAACCCGCCTCAGTTCATTGACTACCAGACCGAGAAGCTCGTCCAGACTGCCTTGGACTTGCTGAACGACAACTTGCTGAACAGTATGGACTCCCTCAACGACTTGGTTAGGAGTTCAACCGACAATGGCGACCTGAGTCTCCTTGATAATTTTCACATGGACATCGTTGTCCCGTTAGGTCCCACCTCGGAGCTCGGAATCGACATTGACCTCTTCGACGTCGCGATTAGAAACCTGGACACCTTCAACAAGGCCGAGCTTCTTCAGCCTCAGTCCCCCTTTGTTCTGAGAAACTACGTAGAGATGGCCAAGGACCCCTTTCCCGACACCTATCTCGAACTTCACTTTAATATGACCCTGGCCAAAAACCCTGGTTGCACCAGCAACGTTGACCCTAGATTTGCGTCGCAGGCCACATGCGGCTCTGAACTCAACCCGGCGAATACTTGGGACAAGGCAAATCTGGTCCAGAATGACTTTGTTCTCAAGCTTAGAATGGACCACATAAGGCTGCTCTTGGAGATGACTCTCAAGGCCAACAAGCACAGGGTCAAGAGCTTGAAACTACGCGAGGCAATGGAGCCCATTTGCTGGTACGGAACCTTGGACAAGAGCACCATTGACCAGCTCAGCCTCCTCACGACGCAGTTCGCCGTAGACTGGGAGTGCAAGCACTGCGGGAGTCAGGGCTTCTTGCAGGCCGAGCAAAATGCCGAAACAAGCGCAGCAGTGTCGGCCATGTCGAAAAACTTCAACAAGCTCCTGCGCTCTTTCACAAGGACCCTCATGGGGGAAGAGAGCGCCGCGGAGCTGGCCAAAAAGGCCGTAGAAGGCGAGGCTGTCTGCAACTGCAAGACTAATCCGGACATTACCATCGAGGGCCCCGCGGAGGATATGGTGGGGGGACAAAAGCAATACACTCCTGGAAACCTCAATGGAGTAGCCACGACAGCCATTGACATGTGTATCAACGACGTTACAACGACTGAAAAGTACGGGAACGACGCCGTAGTAACCTACCCTATGAACCTCATTTACGGCATGGGCTTGCTGATGGCCTACATTGTGTACAGGTGCATCCTTTGGCCCATTTCCAAGCTCATCATGGACTGCACGAGAGCAGGTAGTCGTAACCAGTGGTTTGAGGCAAGGAAGGAGAAGAAGAAGTCCAAGAAGGAGGAGTACGACATGTTCAGCAAGGACGCGTCACTGGCCTTCCATTCCGCCGTCGCCCCGTGGATGAGGCTTAGCGTACCGATTTTGCTTTTTTTTTGTATTGGAATGTTTATGGGGAGCCATTCTAGCGTTCTTGCAACGATCGACATCAAGATTACGTTGGGTGGAGACGTCCTCAACTTCAAGGGCTTCCAGGTCATGATGCTAAAGCAGAGTCTCGAGGAGATGTGGGCGGCCAAGGTTTACACTCTGTTCTTCATCCTCTTTGGGTTCAGTTTCATCTGGCCCTACGTGAAGCTGATCGGACTCCTCTTCTGCTGGTTCCTGCCCCCAAGGTGGATGACTCCGGCTAGAAGGGGAGGCTTCATTGGCTTCCTCGACATTGCAGGGAAGTGGAGTCTTATTGACATTTACGTCTTCATCATGATTATGTCTGCCTTCTTGATGCATATTTACAGTGCGCCTAGTATGGAGCCCTTGATAGGGCTTAGCTTCTACCAGCTCGACTTGCAGGTGACCCCAATGTTTGGGATTCTCGCGTCGATGATTGCCGGAGTAATGATGCCCGCGACAAACGAGCTTATGATTATAGCGCACAGAAATGCCGTTAGCGACACCAAGGATAAGGAGTTCGAGAAGCAGCTGGCGGCGGCCGGCCACATTGGAACCATCGCCGGCGATGGGGGGGGAGGGAGAGGAAGCGCCCTGGGCACCATTGGAGAAGGAGAGGAGGGCAGAGAGAGCAGGGAAAGCCAAGGGACGTTCAACATGAACAACCCCATGGAGTCCGCTCAAAACCACAGGGGCAGGTAAGTCCGGGTGGAGTGGGTCTTTTTCTTGTCTTCTGGTCTTCTGGTCAGTACAATCCGTACTAACCAATACCTTCTCCCCTCCAAGGACGCCGAGCACCTGGTTCGACGCAGGAACCAACGACGTCAAGGGTTTCAGAAAGGGACTTGTAGACACAAAGTACGCTCTTTCTCACCACGTCTGGGAGAACAAGGGTTCCAAGTTCAGGATTGCTCTGAAGAGGCCAGGAAGGTGAGTGAGAGTGGATGGAGCGGAACGAGAATCGGGAGGAGCGAAGCTGTTCAGTGTGAAGTGCTCTCCAAAACCCCTCCTCTAAACCTTTTTGCTGCCACCCATCCTCCCCATTACAGATTCCTCGTCCTCCTCATTCTTTTCTTCCCATCGTTCTTGGCCGTCATTGGTGGAATGAGCACGGCGTGGAGCTTTGATAGGGACGGCCTCGTTGGCCTCTTGATCGACATCGGAGACGAGGGGGCCGACCTTACCGAATACTCCGTTTGGAACGTAGGCCTGATCCTCGTCAAGGAACAGCTTACTAGTAGCTTCCTCGAGACCTTCACCATTCTCTTTTGCTGCTTCTGCTGCATCGCGTTCGCTTTCATCTTCCCGGTGCTCCAGCAACTAAGCATGATGTACGTATGGAGCAGGCCGATGACACTGAAGGAGCTCAAGATCTGGTACTTTGTCGTCGAGGTCTGCAGTGGCTGGGCCACCATGGACGTCTTTATCATCAGTATCTTTGTCTGCCTGATGCAGGTCGGCATGCTGTCCTCCGTCATGATCCCCCCCATCTGCCAGTTCCTAGACCCTCTCGTCCCCTACGGTTTCGTCGACAGTAAGGACGCGAGGTGCTTCTTCGTGAACGCATGGCTGGGACCGGGTACCTTCCTGCTCTTCTGCGGAGCGGTGTCCGCGACGTTCTCTCTGAGCTTCTTCCAGGGCGCCTGTCTCTCCGCTATCGAGGACAGGGAGAACCGAATCAAGGGCATCGATATGCACGGAGACCTCAACCTCGGCGTCTCTTCGAAGTGGGCTTACTTCCAGTTCCGGATATTTAAGACTCTCTTCCTCATCGACAGGAGCATCAAGGAAGAGTACAGAGAGATTAGGCAGGAGCAGAAAAACAAAAGGAGGGCGAGGGCGCGAAAGTGGAAGGACAAGTTTACGCCCAAGTTCCTAAAGAAAGGGGACCCAATGGCCGATAAGGAGGATGAGAGCGATAGCAGCGACGGCGAGGACAGCGACGACAGCTTCGAGACGGACTCGGGGAAATCAAGGTCCTCGAGCATAACCGAAAGGGAGAGCAGCATAGTGCTGCCTCCCTCTCGCCCCGCACCGGCCGAGCTTGTGAAGCAAAAGGCAGGCGCGAAGGGCAGCGCGCTCAAGAAGAAGTCAAGTGGTAGGGGAAATAGCTCCATCAACTCGGCAGGTGATTCCTTCGAAAGCAGGGGCAGGGACAGCAGCGTCGTGGCGGCACCGCCAAAGGACCCCAACGCCCTACCACCCGGATGGACAGTGCAGGAGCATGAAAATGGTGTTTACTACTGGAACTTCAATACAGGCGTCACCACCTGGGAGCGCCCGCAGTGGGGCGGAGGACAAGCAGCGCGCCCTCCCCCTGCCCCCCTGAGTGATTCGTCACGGAGCTTTGACGAAGACGACGACGATGACGATGACAGTTTCACCGAGGGAAGCATACAGATGAAGGCCCTAGGAGGGAAAACGCAGAAGAATATCGTATAAGGAGAGGGAGCAAGAGGGGGAAAGATAATAGAGAAGACTGTGGGAGGACAATAAATCTGCCTCTTTTTTTCCATTCATCACTCTTCTCCTTTTTCGCAGGCGCACATGGAGAAGACAACGACGGCAATCTTGTCGGCGGCGCCTTCGCCAAGGCGATTGTTGACGACATCTTGTAACGACGGCGTTTTTTGGGGGGTGCCGGGTGCTCCATTGGGGATCAACAAGGAACAGGGTGAAGAAGATGGGGGGGGGAATTGGACATATTTTTATTGGCATTTTGGCTTGGCGAGTTATAATTACACATTCTTCTTCGCACTGCTGTTATCCTTTACTTACTCTACTCCATACAATAACGCATTTGGATCGCCTGTGTGATTGTGAGAGCTTTAGAGCAGGGCAGTGTGCATTCTCGGGGTCGTTGGAACAGGGACTTGAGACACTGAAGCTGAGTGGATAGGGACAAAATAAGGTGAGGGTTGTACAGAAGGCGAGGGCGGAGGAGGGATCGTTGGGGAGGGAGGATACGGTGGGGGGGGGGGAGGGAGGGAGGAAGGAGGACACAACAGCCAAGCCCAACTTCCTCGGGGATGTCGACTCCTGAGCAATTAGAAGAATATTGCGGCAGCAGCGGCGACGCATATGCGCAAATAGTATTCGTCTCAGCTCACCCAACATCTTCGTCGTGTTTGCCCCTCACGCTTTCGCAGGCTGATGACCGACAGTGAGATGGATCTAACCATTCTCCTGAAGCAGAGGGACAAGGAGATAGCTGGATTGAAGGCCTCCTTAAGGTCAACAAGAGCTCAACATACTGCCGATCTAGCATCTACAGCATCGGCAGCCAACGACCTTGTTGCCTTCGTCAAGGGCACTGCGCACAATGGCACAGCTGCTGACATTGTTAGTGCTGCAACTGAACTTGCTGTCCTCGTTGCGGCAGCCGCTGATTCCGCTGCTGATCAGTCTGCTATTGTCGGGCATGATGTCGACGATGTTGTTGACGTCGAGGCGGTGGAACACCGTGCCATTGCTGCCGAGGCTGCCGCTGATGTCGTCAAGTCTGCAAATGACCATGCTGTCAACCTTGGGGCAACTGCTGATATTGATAGGCCCCATGGAGACGTCGGACGAGGTGAGTACACGTAAGGGGTGAGATGGGAAGGAGTGAAAAAAGAGAGGTCGTTGGGAAGCCTGTTGAAATGATTCCAAAATGCTCAAAAAACATCAACATTTCCACACCCGCAGAATCTGAAAATGATCATGGGGAAGCCAGACGAGGTGAGTGAGCGTCGAGCACTCGAGTTGAAAAAGAACATTTTTATACTTGAGGAGAGGGCGGGAGATGTGTGGGAGGACAAGATGAAGTTTGCCACTTTTGCTCATTTTCACCTCTTTGTCGTTTCCGCTGCAGCAACTGAAATGTCTCACGAGGACGCCGGACGAGGTGAGTTGTGCGTTGAGAGCCGGATAAGAAAAATACATTTTAATACTCTAGGGGAGAGCGGGAGAGTCGCGGGAGGAGTCGCGGGAGAGTCGCAGGAGAGTCGCGGGAGGGCGCGTTGAAACTTTGTAATTTGTTCTCACTTTTGCAACAATGTTGTCCTCTTCGCAGTAGCTAAATCTAAAAGCTCTCACGAGGACGCTAGACGAGACCGAGGTAAGTTCGTTTCAGGGGGTTGTAGGGGGGGAGACCCTTGATATTCTACACAGAAACGCGCGCCGGTCTGATCCCATGTCGTCTCCGGCGACCGCATGGAATCCGTCCCCGGCGACCGCGTGGGTTCCGTCTGCGGCGACCGCATGCGGCATCGAGGGGCACGCGTGGAATTCTTTTTCATTTTGACTAACAAATGCCATAATCGCCATTACCGCAGACTCTGAAAATGGTCATGAGGACGCCGTCGGTCTGGTTGTAGACAGTAATAATGTTAGTGCCGTGCAGCCGTCCGCCGGCCGTACGACAATCGCTTCGACCGTACCAATGAATCCTGACAGCATTGTGAACGTTGCAAAGACGGAGGAGGAAATCGAAAGATTAACGAACCTCGTCAATGCTCGAGGGATAGAAATTGCCGAACTCAAGGCATCCGCGGTAAGGGTCGCCGCAGAACACCTTGTTGAGATAAAGAACCTCAAAGATATCAACGACAAGTTGATGAAGGAGAACGATGCGCTCAGGTCTGCTGCAGAAGAGATGGGCACTGCAGCCCTTACAAAAGCTACTTCTTCAACAGACTCAGAGGATTACGAGCGAATTGTTACCGAAGATTACGGCAACAAGGGGCTCGACAAAGAAGAGGCTATCGTACACGACATTGACGACGACGTCGAGATTGGGCATGTTGAGACTGATGGAGGTGGAGAGGAGGGGCTGACTACATTTGGAGGCACTGCCCAGGACGGTGTGCCAAAAGATCACCCGAAAATCATGAACAACGACGAGATTGACAAGGAGGCACTCATGGCCCTCGCAAATGTAATAAAGAACGAGCCACAAAATTATACCGATGAGGAGGAGGAGGCAATCAAGGAGGGCAAGGAATTCTACATGAATTGCAAGGCAAGCAAGAAATTCAAAAACTTGAAGAGTCCTGACCCTTGGGTGAAAGTAAAGTTTGTTCATGTTGAGGGAGACTCTCTAGGCGTTGGGTTTTGCGAAACAGTTGTCGATGCTACACTTTCAGAGTGTGTGGCATATGAGTTCATCAAGGATTCAAACGAGCGAAAGGCCAAGCTTGGGAAAGTGTACAAGGCAATCGAAACAAAGAAGCTTAATGGACATTCACAGCTTTATCTTAACAGAAGAAAGCTCGGAAAAGGACTTTCACTTAGGGAGTGGAGAGTTTTTGGTACCTGGCAGACAGAGAAGGGAGGAACAAAATGCTGGACAGTGTACAAAGACACCAACCTGTTGGATAACCACTTCTCATTATTAAGCTCTAGGACTGTTCTTGCATCTGCAACAACGACATGGCTGTTTGAAGCGCTACCAACTGATAAGGGGACCCCTCAGTGCCGCGTCACATTTGCTTCCAGGGTTGACATCAAGAGTTCTGTGCCAACATTTGTAATGAATTACTTGTCATCTAATTATGCAAAGAGCATTATTGACATCAGGAACAAGTTTGCAAAAACTGACGACGAAAAGGACTCGATTACACGAGAGTTGCTTGCCAAAGTTATAAAAAATGAGCAGCAAACTTATACAGAAGAGGAGGAAAAGGCTATCAGGAGTTCGAAGGAGTTCTATGAAAAGTGCAAGGAAGGAATTGGGGCGTATGAAGTCGAAAGCCCTGATTTTTTAGTTGAGATGAGGGGCTCGCATGTTGATGGAGATTCCCATGCTGTCGCTATAGCAACCACAGTAGTAGATGCAAGTGTTTACGAATGCGCAGCACAAAAGATTATAGACATCAACAGCCGCTATGCAATGAAAACACTAAAAAAAAGGGGGATAGTGGACATGACTGTGAAGAAAATCAACAATCACTCACTATACTACTTTACCACAAGAGATTTTGGCATTCCTGGATTTGCTTACAGGGACTTTAGAACCAAGGTAACATGGAAAAATGAAACCATGGACGGCAGAGATGTTGTGTGGATTAATATCCAGAGCACAGATGACTTGACAAAGGAACACCCCGTCAAGTTTGGCCACATCGTTGCCACTGTGCATACAATCTGGAGGTTTGAATCTTTACGTCCTTTGGGTGGTATACCACAAACAAGAGCTACACTGCAATTACAAGTAGACTTGCACAGCCTCATACCCAACGCAGTCATGGACAAGTTGGGTACAAAGTTCCTAACTGCTGCATCACGATTGCGCCAAAAGTTTGATAAGACTAATGAGATTGACAAGCCAAGGA